>JAJJKW010002048.1:0-15988 GCA_023805745.1 Isotricha sp. YL-2021b | reverse complement strand
TAATAAAATATCAATATCTAAAACAATAATAGTAGATGAATGTACAAGTATTGGAGCTTCATTAATGGGATATTATATTTTTGATAGAAACAATTTTCCTATTCCTACTTTTAATAATATTGAAGGATATAATTATTATAATATTATTTATGATAGTGAATTAGATAATTGTTTTTTTCAAGATGAAAAAGTTCTTTTGATTTCAAATAAGATTATAACAAAAAACAATAAAAATTTAAATTTAAATTTTAAATATGAGGATAATAAAATTGCTTATGAGTTAAAAATAGATTTTAATAATTTTGATTATTCTAATGATGATAATTTTATTATAAAAAATTATTTATCTTCTGATAATGTAAAAGTTTATTTAAAAAAAGAAAAATATAAAGGTTTATTAAACTTTAATAATTATTCTATACAATATAAATATAATATTGATATAAATAAACTAAAACTATTACTTCAAAAACACAAAACATATGAAAAAAATTATTATGAATATCTTGATGAAATGAATAGTTTATATCCAAAATTTTATCAAAAAAAAGCAGAAGCAACTAATATAAATACACAATCTTTGAATGAATTTTTCTTTCAAAAAGAAAAACAATTAAGAAAAATTCAAGATAAAAGTAATGTAAATGAAAAATTAAAAGATCTTCATACATTTAGGGATGAAGAATTATCTCTTCTTCAAAATGAAATAGAGAAAAGAAAAAATAAAAATATTAAAAAAGAAACAAAAGGAAATCAGACTCAAAATACGGAAAAAGAAAATGAAATTAATATTAGCAAAGAAGAAAAAAATACTTTGGACTACGATTTTAAGGAATTTGAATTTGATGTAGATACACAAGAACAAGACAAAAAAGAAAATGTATTTAGTAAAGAAGAAAATAATACTTCAAACCACAATTTTAATAGTGAATGTAAAAAAATTAATAAAAAAGAAGAAGAAAAAAAAGAAAATGAAAATTTTGGTGAAAAAGAAGAATCAAAAAAAAAAAAAAATAAAGGAGAAAACAATAAATTTAGATGTGTTAATGTAACGGAAAGTACGGTAGTAAATTATGATGAAAATGAAAATGCTCTAGTTAACCCTAAAGAATTTATAAATAATTCAATAGAAGAAGAAGATGTTGAATATGAATTTGGTAAAGGTAATAATAAATATATGATGGAATCTACTATAAAAAAATAATAATTGTATCATTTCAATCAAATATTTACAAATTTAAAAAAAGAATTTCAAAATAATAAAATTCTAATCATCATCTCTTAAGTCTCTTCCATAATAATTAATAATTTTAACCCATGGATATTCTTTATAAATTTCTTGAATTGTTTCATCATTTACTAAATCACATTTTGTTAAATCTATTAATTTTAAATTTTCAAAATTATGAAAATTATTTTTTCCAAAAAAACTTTTTTCGAAAACTTGATCATCAATAGATTTACAGCCTTGTAAAAATAATTTTTCTAATTTTTTACATTTTAACAATATTTTTTCTATGCTTTCATTTTTGACATTATCACTCCAACTTATATCAATATATTTTATATTAATTAAATTTGAAAAGTAAGAAACAGATTTATCATTTAATTTTGGGGCATCATAAAAATCTATTTTCTCTAAATTATATAATATCGAATTTTGGAAAAAATTTTCAAAACATTGTGAAGATATATTTCTTAATTTTTTTAAAGTTAATTTTCTAAATTTTTGTGAAATTAAAGATATCATCTCTAGAAAATTATCATTTAAATTTTCACAATAACTAATTGTTAATTCAGTTAAAGAATCCAAATTAGGAATTATATTAATTAATTGATTTACATTTGAATTTTCACCATCTAATTTTAAAACTTTTAAAGTATCTTTATCTTTTAATAAATAATTTGAAAAATCTTCTATTTTAAATTCCATACATTCTCTTAAATCTAAATACTCTAATTTGCATTGCAAAAAATTTAAAAATTCCCCATTTATATATTTTATGTTATTTAATTTCATTTTTTTTAGATTTGGTAAAAGAAAAATATTTTGAATGAGAAATAAATTATATTCCATTCCAACTTCATTAAAATACATATTTTTAACAGATAAATCTGTTATATTTTTAAATTTTAATAAATCAGTTTTACTTCTTAAAATGGCTAAAGGAATAATTAATTTGTTTAGATTTCCAATATTAACTTTTTTCAAAAGAAGAGTTCCTAATAATAAATTTTTACATAAAATTAAATTTAATGAATTAATAGAATTGTTTTCTATTTTATTTAAAAGAAATTTATAATTCTGAGGTAATTCATCACCATTATAAACCATTTCAAAATTATCAAACAAATAATTTTCAAAATTATAAATTAAATGATAAAAAGTTTTATTTGTGTAAGATAGTTTCATTAAATCTTTCACATCTAAATATTTTAAAATATCAATTAAAATAAAATCAATCCTCATTAAATAATTCATTTCAATTATTATTAATTAAAAAATATATTAAAAAAAAAAGAAGACTTAATATTAATAGATTTTATTAAATAGTTTTTTCTTAAAAATATAAAAATATTAATAACTTTAAATAAAATAAATAATTATTTAATAAATTTTGCAATTATTCTCTTTATTTTCATCTTTATATTCCCTTTTAGCAAAAACAATTTGATTTCTTTGATCTATAGTGTTAAGGATTTTTTCACAATTTTCAAATAAATCTTTATTTAATAAATCATCAATTCTTCCAAATAGAAAAATTCCAAAATTCACTTCTTCAGAATTTTTCACATAATATTCAATAGTAAATAAACTATTATTAAGAACTTCAATTAATTTTTGGTTTTTTTCAAGAGAGTCTAAATAATATTTTTTTAAAGAATGAATATATTGAATTTTACAATTAATTTTACCATTACCAGATGGTGAATTTTCTTTATACAAATCATACCAGCTAAGAACTTTTTCTTGATTATTAAAATTTTTTAAAGGCAAAGAAACATGACCACATTCTCTGCTTCCAATCATTGTTTGATCATAAACTGAAATATTTAAAGTTAAATCAGGATTATTAACTTTAAATTTAAAATTTTCATTCCAAGCTGGATCATTAGTTGATTTTTTAACTAATGTTTTTTGAGTTTCATCTCCCAAAGAAACTACAACAAATGGATCACATGTTCCTATATTAAAATTAGGATATAAATCTTTTGCTTCAAATATTGTTACATATAAATTTGAATTCTCTGTTAATCCATTTTCTGTTTTTTTTTCATCTAAATTATCTTGGAAAGCTTTTTCATCTTTTTGTTTTTGGTAATTTAACTCTCTTAGTTTTAATGCTATTTTTATGTTTAACAGTTTTAATTTTTCTTGATATTTTATATATGCTTCTACAAATTCTTGTACTGTTATTTTTGATTCTGTGTTTTTATCTAAAATAACTAAAATTTTGTTTATTGTATCAGAATTAAAAGGATTATTTTGCTAAAAATTATTATTTAATATTTTTACACTTTTTTTATTAAAAAATTCAACAAGTTCTTCTTTAGTTAAATATGAATTTTTTTCTTTATTTATAATCTCAAATTCTTTTCTCAATATTTCTATTTCTTTTCTTATATCTTTTGTATATTGACGAGTCATATATTCATCAACACTTGTTCCATATCTTTGTTTTAATTTTTCATCTACTGAGCCTTCAACTAAATTAGATGCTGCTTCCAAAGTATTTTTTCTTTTTATCATTTTTTTTATAAAAAAATTATAAACAGTAATATTAAAAAAGAATTATTTTATATTTTAAATAATGAATTCAAGTTATTAATAATATCTTTATTATTAGGAAACATATTTTTAATATTTTCAATGATTTCTTTTAAATTTGTACTGGTTTTTAATAATTGTTCCATAATTTTTTTTGTTTCATTGTCATTGCAAATTATATAATAATAAACAAAATGACTATCTTTCTCTGGTAATGTAATTACAATATAAAATTGAGACAATTTTTCATTTTTATCAATAATAAATCTCATATTATTTGGAGAAAAGCATAAACTTCCTTTCTTAAGGTGAACACTTGAATATTCTAATCTTAAGTTGTTTAAATCTATATCGTTTTTTCCAGAATTAATTTTAATAAAATTTTTATTAGGTTCTGTGTCAAACATACAAATTGAATTATTAAAGGTTATTCTTTTTGTTTTTGAAAAATTTAAATCATCATTTAAATATACCATATGAGGTACAATATTATAATCTTTGATTTCTTTTTTATTTGAATTACTTGGAATAGAAGATATAATAAAATAAAATTGAATTTTTTTTTTTGGAATAAAAATTGCTTTTATATTTGGTTCTTTTGTGTTATTATCAATTGATATTTTTTCGTTGATGTTTAAATAATCTGTAATTATTTTTGGAGGGACAAAATCAGAAAAATTATTATGAATTTGATCTTGAGAAGGACCTTGGCATATATCATATGAAAAAGTAATTAATGAAAGAATTTCTCCAAATGTATATTCGTTATGATTATAATGACCTATTAATGGTAATTTAGCATTACCTAAAAAATTATGAACATATTTATCTGAATTTGTCAAATTTAAAAAGAAAAGAAAAAGGAAATTTTCATGTTTTTTTTCTAAAGTTATTTTTCTCATAGATTCCATTATCTATAAGAAAAGATTTTTTGACTTTAATTTTTAAAATAAAAGAAAAAATTTAATAAAAAAACTCAAAAAAAACAAATAATTTAAAATCAATAAATTATTTAAAAAAAATATGTTTCATAAAAAATTAAAAATTAAAATAGTTTTATTTTTTTCATTCTTTATTGTATCTAATGAAATTCGTCCTCTTCCAAAATGTTCATCAAATTTAGATTGTTTAAGAAATCATATATGTAAAAATAATTATTGTCATCATAGAGGATATTTTCCTCCTAATTTATCACAAATAATAGAAATATTATCTATGTGTTTATTATCAACAGTATCAACAGCAGCAGGAGTTGGTGGAGGTGCAATTTATAGTGCTTTATTAATGTTTATTGATAATTTTGAAGCTCAAATTGCTTTTCCTATTTCATCTTTTGCTATTTTTGTTTGTTCTTCATTAACTTTTTATTTAGGAGTCAAATCCAAGTTACAAAAACCAAAAAAAAAATTCATTGATTATGATTTAGTTATTATTTTTTGCCCTAGTTTACTTTTAGGTACCAAAATAGGAGTTATTTTAAATTCTATTTTTCCTGCATTAATATTAACAATTTTTTTAATTGTTTCACTTTCTTTTTCTTGTTATAAAACTTATAAAAATGCATTAAAAGCAAGGAAAAGAGAAAGAGAAAATAAATTGGAAAAAATGAAAGCAAATGATAAAAAAAGAGTTTTGAGTTTAATAGAGTCTGAAGTTTTTGATGTAATAGAATTAAAGGATGCAAATTCAAATAATAATAATAAAATAAACAAAGAATATTTATTAAAAGATTATTATGAAAATACAACATTGTTTTATGGACCTAATGCTCCAATAAAAATGGATAGAGTAAAATGGGTAATCTTATTAGAATTAACAATGTTGATTGATCAACTTTTAGAAGGAAGTAAAAAATTAAATTCTATTATAAATGTGAAAAAATGTTCATTTTCTTTTTGGTTAATTTTCATAATATTTATTTCATTTTGTTTAGTTTTTACAAGAGTATTTTATGAAAAAGTAAAAGAAGATGCGAAAATTACACCAAATATTCTTTTATTAGAAAATCCAAATGAATTTAATGTAACAAGTCCTGCTGTAGAAAATAAAATAACTAAAATTATATTTTATTGTTTTATGGCAGGAGTAATTAGTGGTATGTTAGGAATTGGAGGAGGAATTTTAATGGCTCCTTTAATGTTAGAATTAGGAATTAATCCTAAAGTTGCTACTTCAACTTCGAATTTATTTTTAATTTTTACTTCTTTTTCCAATACATGTTTATATATGATGGCAGGTAATTTAATTATAAAATATTGTTTAATGTATGGAATTTTATGTGGTATTTTTTCTTATTTAGGGAGTAATGTTTTAACTGATTATGTTGATAAAACTGGAAAAAATTCTGTTTTAATTTGGACTCTTTTATTTATTTCTATTATAAGTTTAATTATATTACCTATTAATGCCATCACACATGCTTTTTATGATTTAAAATGTGGAAATAATATTTTAATTTTCAATAGTTTTTGTTGATTTATAAATTGATAATATATAATTTAAAATAAAATAAATTTAAATTCATTTAAAATGTTCATTAAATATTTTTTGAACTTCTTCTATTTTTTTATCACCAAAATATTCATCTTCAATTTCTTCTTTATTTAATAATATTGCTTGAGTAATATATTTTTTTGCATTTTTTTTATCATTTTTTTTAATATAACAAATAGCTTGTAAACAGGAAGTTTCAACATTATCCCCTTTATATTCTTCGCTATCTAAATCACATAATGCTCTATCATAATCTTTTATTTTAATTCTACATTTAGCTAAATTGCACATTATTTTTCTTTTCATTTCAAATTTTTCCTTTGAATCATCAAATGTTAATAATGCTGCATCTGCTTCTAAATATTTTTCAATTGCCTCTTTATATTGTTTATTTTTAAAAAATATATTTCCTATATTTTTTATATTTTCTATCTCATTCATAATGTTAAAATATAATTAATTAAGTTTTAATTAATTTTTATTCATTATTTATAAAATGAAAAAAAATATGGAAAAACAGGAAGGTGGACTTTATATTGAAGAAATTGCAAAAAAAGTAAAAGTTGCAATAATTGGAGATTCAAAAATAGGAAAAACAGAATTAATTTCAAAGTTATTAGACACAGCATTATCTGTGAATTCTAGAACAATAGAACAATCATATAATTTAATAGAAACAATAAACAATAGAAGAATAAATTTAAATCTTGTAGATACTTCAGGGGGAGAAGAACATAGTAATTTAATTCAATTATGGATTTCTGATGTTGATGGAATAGTTTTAGCTTTTTCCATAAATAATAAAAAAAGCTTTGATAATTTAAAAAAATATTATAATAAAATTAGAAATATAAAAGGAAGAAATTTTCCAATGATAATGGTTGGTTTACAAAAAAATTCAAATGAAAATAGAGAAATTTCAATCGAAATAGCAAAGACTCAAGCAATGATGTGGAGTATTAGTTATTATGAAATATCTGAAAATAATATAAAATCTCCTTTTAAAGCATTAATAAATAAAGTCTTATTAAAAGAAGAAAAAGGGAAAAATTTTGACCCTTCTGTAATTGTTAATAATTGTAAAGCCACTAGTTGCTTTTGTTCAATTTTTTAAAATTCAAATTTATAAATTATTTTTAAATATTTATTAAAAAACAGTTTTTATTTTTCTAAATTTTTTTTTATTGATTGTGATATTAAATAAATATAATTTAATAAAAAAATAAATTTATACTATTATATATATTTTAAAAAAAACCTAATTGAATAAAAATAAAAATTATCATAGTGAGACAACCAATAAAAAGATAAATATAAGCGATATATTTATCCAATTTGGATAAATGTTTTTTACCTAATTTTAAAATAAATAAAGCAGGAGCAAGAAAATAAAGTATATTATCTACGGTTGAACCTACAATATTATCAATCACAATAACTTTTTTAACACTAATAGCAAATAATAAAATAGATAAATATGTTAAACAGGTAAAAATATTTTTTGTTCTTTGATTTATTGAGACACTCTTTTTCTGAATCAAATTTTGTTCAACATTAAAAGAATGAACTCTTTTATTTCTTATTTTTTTAATTAAAAACCTAATTAAGTTAAATAAATTACTTTTTAAGGCAAAAAAAACAATAGGCATTGCTAACATTGCTGATATAAAAAAAGCAATTTCAGAAATCAATAAAAGGAAAGCAATCAGAAAATTATTTTTCAAATATTTATTAATATCACTTTTAAAATATGTTATTAAATTATCTTCAATTATTTCACCATACATAAAATAACCAAGTAACCCTGTTAAAGTATAAATTAATCCAGTGACTATTGCAGCTAATAAAGTTGATTTAATCATATTTTTTGAATTTCTTGGTTTTAAGGTTAAATAAATTGGAAATGTATTTGAAAGAAAACAAAAACTATTTAACATTGATGTTAAAGCAGTAAAAATTTGAACAAAATTTCCTGTTGGTTTTTTCATTTTTTCATTATATGTTACTATTTCTCCTTTTGACAACTTATATAAAAATACCAAAATTACACATCCAATAAAAATAAATACACACAAAACTCCTACCATAGAAAATTTTTGTAATGATGTAATATCTTTTTTAAACATTAAAGGAGATAAACAAAGAAAAATAAATATAATTGTAAAATTACCTTGTAAAAAAGAACCATCATTAAAAAATAATAAAAGGATATTTCGAAGGACTTGAGAAAAAATTTTTAAAAATATACAACATGTAAAAAAACATAAAGTAATAATAGTAACTTTCATAAGGATAGTTCCCTTATAACCAAAAGATAATTTTGCATAAACAGAAAAAGAATATCTTTGAGTTATTTCTTTAGTTCTTAAAAGAAGATAAATTGTAAAAACTGAAATTAAAACAGAAAAAATAATAGAAAAAATAGCTAATCTAATTCCCAATGTTTTAAAAACAAAAGGTAAATTTAATATTCCACATCCTATCATTGCTTTTATTATTGTAATTGATGTTTTAATAAAAGATGATTTATTTTCTTCTCTCACATTTCGATTTTCACCGTCATTATCTTCTGATTCTTCAATAAAATTTTTATATTCTTTTGAATTAGAAGGATCTGTTTCATTTTCTTCTAAATATGATGGAACTGATACATTAAAATTTGCATCTTCTAATAATTGAAGTTCAGAAGATTTCATTGTTTGTAAAAAATGTTTAAAAAAATAATTTTTTTTTTTAAAATTTTTGATAAAAATTCAAAAATTGATGTTTACATTTGATATAAGAAAATAAGGTATTTCTAAAAAATACATTATATTTAAATTTTTTTATAAATATAATAAATGTTATGTATTTTGTTAATCAATTTATTTTTAGTGATAATAGTATACATTTGTTTAAAAAATAATATTAAATAAATTTGGAAAAATATTTTTTTAAACAAAACTTCAAAAACAAAAATTTATTTTAATTCCTATTTTTATATTTTTAATCGTAAATATTATATATGTCATTTTTGTATATAAATAAACATGAAAATTAATAGATAAACATAATATAATAAATTTAAATCTGACTGAAAAAAATAAGAATATCAATAAAGAAGAAAATAATTTAATTTGTAAGAATTTATTTGTGAGAATAATAATGATATTACCTAAAAAGATAATTTAAAAAAAATGAATAAAAATATTTCATCAAATGAATTAAATATTTTTCAAATACTCGAAAAAAATGAAATTAGATTATTCAATTCAAAATGAAAAAATTTTATATTACAAATTTTTAAAAAAATCAAGATATGAAATTGGGAGATAATTTAATTAATTCTAAAGATACAGTTTTAATCTAAATAATTGAAAAAGGTATACTGAAAATAATTTAATTATAAAATATTATCTTTTTTAAATATCTATTAAAATTGTATTCAAATCATTAAGCTCAATACTTAATTAGGAAGAAATATTATTATATTTGTTGAAACATTTGTATTACAAATTCAAAATTTTGACATTAATTAATAAAAAAGAGAATGAAAAAAATAGAAAGATTGAGATTCATTTAATAAAGGAAAATATATGTATTGAAAATAAATATTTAGATAATTTATAAAATAATTTAAAGGATAAAAATAGAACAAGATAAATTAAATTGGGTAAAAATAAAACAGGATAAGGTTCTTTTGATAAAAAAGATTTAAATAACTTTTATTATGTACAAATGTATTCATCAAAAAATTAAACATAAATTTTTATCAAAAATTAAAGAAAAAATAAATAAGTTATTGGTCAACAAAAAAACTTCTCAAATTAATAAAAAATATCATTATTTTAATTTCTCACACTCAGAAGTAAATTAACACAGAATAAATAAGCATTAATATTAAAAAAAAAGAAAAATAAGAAACAAACATAAGAATAAAGTATTTCTATACTTTATTTAAAAATACAATTTTAAATTGAATTTTGAATAATAATAAAGATTTTTTCTTTCCTTAGGCATTTTAAGGAATATATATTGGATTATTAATTTGGATTTAATTTAAATTATTTTGGATTTTCATTAAATCTTTTTTATATCCAAACACTGAAAATGGTAAAAATATAGATGAAGAAGTTCATAGAAATCATTTTCAAGAAAAATGATATTTAAATAAACAAATCTGTGAATAATGTGGACCTTTTATAATTGAAATATAATTATTTCTGAAAAATGTTATTAATGTATGTAAAATACATTTTTATTATACTTATAAAATTATTGTAAAAAAATGTTCAAGATATTCATTTGTTTCAGAAAAATTGAAGAATTTAAATATAATAACAGGGACAATGATTATAAAAAATTTGTTTTTTTCTTTAAAAATGCAATTATTATTTATTAACTTATTGTTACTACAGAGATAATTTATAGATTAAAATATAATAAAAAGTCCTCAAGAAATAAAGTACAAATTTTTTTAAATAATATTATTTAAATTATAAAAGATAATTTTTTATTTTTAAAAGATGGATATGAATAGAAATAAATTTTGTTTTGCTCTTATAAGTTTTTATATGGGTATATGTTATATTCCAGAACTGGCAATTAATTATTTTTTAAAAGATAATTTAGGAATAAGCCCTTCAATGTTAACAAATATATTATCTTTTTCAAGAATACCTGGAGTTATAAAACCTATCCTTGGTTTAATTACAGATTTTTTTCCTTTGTTTGGTTATAGAAGAAAATATTATATATTTATTGCTGGAATATTAATTTCAATTTCTTTTATTAATTTAGCCTTTTTCACTGACACTGTTCTACAAGCAAAATTAAATTTATCTTTATATAATACAGGAAATAGTTTTGTTTCAATATTATGTCAAGCTATAATTGTGGAATTAATTCAAGAAAATAGAAAAAATTCAACATTTATTGTTACTATTGATTATATAATAGGAAATATTGGTTATTTAATATCTTGTTTTTTACAGGGATTATTAATTGAAACATTTTCAGTTAAATTTGTTTTTAAGGTTTCAGCTTTTTTACCAACTGTTATATTTTTATGTGGAATAATATTAAAAGAAAACAAAATAAATGAAAATCAAGAAGAAGAAAATAAAACTAATAAGGGTAATTATTTATTATTTGAATTATTTAATTATCTAACTCAAAAGCAAATAATAATAACATTATTTACTTTTTTTATTTTATTATCAATGCCAGTTTATTCTGATACTTTATTCTATTTTTATTCAGAAAAATTACATTTTTCTCCAAATGATATAGGAAAAATTAATTTTT
This sequence comes from Isotricha sp. YL-2021b, assembly GCA_023805745.1. Taxonomy (NCBI): domain Eukaryota; phylum Ciliophora; class Litostomatea; order Vestibuliferida; family Isotrichidae; genus Isotricha; species Isotricha sp. YL-2021b. Next base: position 4,440 of record JAJJKW010002048.1, on the reverse strand, counting down.
ATGGAACAATAATTAATATTTTTTTAATTGCTATTTACGAAAGATATAATTGGCAAAATAATGTGAAATTATTTTTTTTAGTTTTAAAATTATTAGTCATATTTGTTTCTTTAATTCATAATTGGGTAGTTGAACAACAATATATAAAATATAATATTTCTCCTTATTTAATTATATGTTTTGCTGATACAATAAGATATCAATTAAATGAATTAATTAATCTTCCTTTAAATGAAATTTCTGCAAAATTATCTCCAAAAAATTTAGAAGGAACAGTTAATTCATTGTTTATGTCAGTAATTAATTTTGGTAATATGTTATCATCACTTTTTGGTTCTTGGTTAGTAAATTATTATAATATAACTCACACAAATTTTGATAATTTATGGAAATTAATCCAAATTTGCAGTTTTTTCACATTAGTTCCTATTATATATATAATAATTCTTCCTAATAAATACATATCTATTAAAGAAGAAAAAAAAAAGAAAATTAAATAAAAATGATATTTATAGGAATAAAATTATTTAATTTATTTAAATATTTATAATTTATTTAATTTTTTATTTAAATATACAAACTCAAATTATTAGAAAAAATGAAAATCCTCATCATTATCTCAATAATTTATACAATTAAATCAATAGATGATATAAATTCTAATTTACCTGTAATAAATATGTGTGGAAAAATAGGAGAATATAAAGAACCAGAAAATGAGACAGATTGCTTTAAGGGTAATAATACATTTGGTGGAAAATGTTGTTATGTAAGATTTCAAAGCGTTAATAATGAAAATCAAGTTAATAAATCTGTTTGTGTTGCAGTTCCTTCTGTAAATAAAAAAGATATATCTATTGCAAAAGAAGTCGCATTTTTAAGAGGTTATTCTATAACAGTAAAGTGTAATCAAAATTTTATAAATATAAAATTATTGTTCTTTATTCTATTATATATTATTATTTTTTAAATAAAATTTATTATAATCGAATAATTTTGAAGAAATCTAAAATTAGTGAATAATTAAATCTTTTTAAAAAAAATGATTTTGATGAATAGATTCTTATAAATTGAAATGTAAAAAGAAAGCTTTTAAATATTTTCAGTAATTTTAATAAATTTTCAAGGAAATATAGAAAATATTTTTTTTTAATAAGAAAGAAATAATAATTATTATTAAGAAATCATTGATAATACTGAAAAACTAAAAATGAGCCACAACTTTTTTTTAAGAAATAAAAAAAATAATCTAAATATATTAAAAAGAAATGAAGCTTTAAGATAAAAATATTATCAATAATCAAGAAAAATAAACATTGAAATTGAATATATTCAAAAAACTCTTAATAATAAAAATTATATAAATTACATAATTTAAAAATTTATCTCAAACCAAAATTTAAATTAACAAATGTTTTAATCAAAGAAAAGAATAAATAATTAAAAAAATAAAAATAAATCCAAAAGAATTGATAAAGAAAATAAATAATTAAATAGGAAAACTCCATTTTGACTTCCGAATAAAGAAATAAAATAATATTTATAATTTTAAAAAAGAAGGATAGAAAATACTTTAAAGTTATAATAGATAATTTAATCTAAAAGAGAATAAAATAGATTTAATATATTTTATTAAATAATGAAGATTTAAAGTTAAAGTTTGAAACATTAAAATTTTTTAAAAATAAAAAATGATTAATTCTATTTTTGTAAGAATTAAATAACTGAAATTGGATTAAAATAAATTAATGGTTGATTAAAATTAAAAAAATATTGATATCATAGTTTTATTTTTTTTTTAATATCTAAGAAATTATATCAATGAAGATGGAACATTACAATCAGTTTTTTTTGCTTCCTTATATACTGCACTAACTTTTGCTAAAAATAAAAGGTAATTAAAGGTTTTTTTATATATATAAGCAATGATCTCTGGCATTTTTTTTCTAACATTTTCTTCTTTTAGAACACATTCAATTTGATTAAAATCTATACTATCAACTTTTTCTATCATATCATCATCTAAATATTCTTTTATTAAAGGTAAAAGAATTGGATATTTTTCTTTGATTGTTTCTACAACTTCCTCAGTATTCCCATTTTTAAGGACATTATAAATTGAATCATCATTAGTATAGACTATAGCTTTGATATCTGGATCTTTTCTAATATTGTCTACTATTGACTGAATTTCAGTATTTTCTCTAAATTCAACTTCTTGTAAAGTATTTAATTTTTTAGATTGAACTAAAATAAAAAAAGAAATTATTAAAAAAATTATTTTTTCCATTTTTATTTTATCAAAATATTATGGGTTCTTAAATATATTGTTAGAATATAATTTATAATTAATTAATTTTATAAAATAAAAGATTTAAAAGATTGCTAGTTAAAAAGTTTTTTTAAAATTATTCAAATTTTTTTAAAATCTGATTTATTTCTTTCTTTTCTTGAGGCTATTTTAAGAAAATATCTTTTTTTATTAACAAAAATAAAAAATTAAAAATTAATAATAAAACTAATAAAATATTAATATTAATTTTTTAAGCATTTACAATGATTTTCTTTGATTTTTTAAATAATCAAAAAACTTAATTGATAAAATAACATCGTTTTATTAAATATTTCTTTTTTTTATCAAATTCACTAAACTATAGGAAATACAGATTAAAATTTGTTAACTTTTATTTATTCAATTTAGAAAAAAATATAAAATTGTTTATTCTTCAATTTTATAAATAGAATTATTTATTAATGAAGAAGAATGAATATCAACATCAGGATTGTCAAGGCAATAAACAATAAACATATTAACAAAATTAAGAAAAAAACCAAATCCATAACAATATGTAGCTATTATAATATATTTAAAACAATCTTTCATCCATTCAAGAACAACACCACTAACACATCCATTTTTATAATACATGAAACGAGCAATTGAAGAATAAGCAAATACCCCAATTAATAATTGTATTACAGTATTTATAAATAAAAATCCTACTATATCATCTATTATTGTTTTCAATTTTTTAAATAATAATATTATGAAAATAAGATACCAAATTATCATAAATATCACAGCTATTCTAATTATTAAAAAATGAATATTAACTTCAAAAAATGTGTTTGTTTGTAAATTCTCGAAACAATCATATTTCACTCCATAATAACTTATTGTATGTAAATAAATTTCATCTTGATTTGAAATATTTAAATATTCATATTCATGAAAATCAATTTTATTATCTTCAAAAAATTGAGTTGCTGAATAATGATCTATATTATTATAATCTTCATCAAATTCTTTATTTGATATTTTTGTTTTACATAAAGGTTGCCCTTTATTATTATTAAATGTAAAATTATTTTTTGAAAATACTCCTTCATTTGGATGAGCACATACTTTTTTATTCAAAGTAATTTCTACATTTACTACTATATATTTTGAACTTATATTTTTAGAATAAAGTAATTTATATTCATTATTTAAATTAATTTGAGTGTATTTGATATATTCATCAGAGATAGAATTATTATTTGTAATTTTTATATCTTGAATGGGCCATTTTTCAATATTAAAATCACTTTCATTGACTATATAAAAGTTATTTAATTTATCAATAGTACTAATTGACTTATTAAATATTTTTTTTTTATCCATAATTTCATCATATTTTTCTGTACTTCTAACAACACATAGAGTTTTTCCTCTATAATTATTTAATGTAGTTTTGTTTAACTCTTTATAAGTTATACACCCTGAATTTTTATAATCCTCATTACAAACCCCTTTAAAAATTTCCTTATATTTATCAACTTTTGAACAATTACAATAAGCTTCATGACCAAAAATTTCAGAAGAAATTAAAGAAGTGAGATTTTCTGGACAAGTTGAATTACTATCAAATGATTTAATTTCTATTATTGGTTTTGAATTCCAATTTGTTTTATATTTTTCTAAAATTGAATGGTCTTCATGATAAAAATATAGAGAAATAATTAAAAATAATATATTGATAGAAGTAAATATAATTGAGAATAATTCTATTTTACTAATTTGATTTTCCATTTGACAGTAATTATTATTTTTATGATTTATAATATTTAGAAAAATAAAAAATTATTAATCTATATGAATGATATTTTAATTAAGAAATTTAATGTATTTTATAAAATCAATTAATTACCATGGCTTGTGTTAAATAAGATTTAAGATGTTCTTCTTGATTTTTTTTATCTTTATCTTTTTCAATAAAAGGAGGATCTTTATAAAATTTTTTTTTTAATGTTTCTTCAAAAACTTTTGCTCGATATAATATCATATCAGGATAAGCATAATCAATTACTGATTTCATAAAACCTGTTATATGAGTCATTTTATTTAATTGTTGTTCTGAATAATTTTCTTTTACTTTATGTTTTATTTTTTTACCTTCT
>JAJJKW010002047.1:0-15994 GCA_023805745.1 Isotricha sp. YL-2021b | reverse complement strand
GCACTAATTTATGTTGAAATACATAAAGTAATTTTTACTTATTGAGATGAAGATGAAGATTTGTTATTTTTATTATTAATATATAGTATAATTTATTCATTTTTCATAAATTTTCTAATATCCATATTGTTCTTATTTTTGTCATCATCTTTGAGTTTTTTTGGCCTCCCTACAGGCTTTTTAATTTTTTCTCTATCATAATATGATTTTCGTTCTAAAAGTTCCAACATTGTTTCTATTTTTTTCCTTTGATTTTCTGTTAATTCACAAATTTTTTCTTTTGCAATTTTTATTTTCTTTTCTATTTGTGGAAATCTTGTTAACCATACATCTTCTGCATATTTTTTATTTTTTAATGTGTCTTCAACAAGCTTATCTGCTTCTGATTCAGTTTTTTCTATTATTTGATCTAGTGTTATTTCTAATTTTACTTCTTCTATTTGTTTTTGAAATATTATTTCGTTTATTGAAATTGTTCCTAATTCGATTTCATTTGGAAGGTTATCTGGCTTGATTTCATTTATGACTATGTATGGTGTTAATTCTTTAATAATTTTTATTTTAGTTGAGTCCTTATCTATTTTTCCTTGCTTATAGTTATTGTATAATTCTGCCATTATATGAGTTGGAGCATTGGATAATAATTCTATTATATTTATTATATAATAATAACATATATAAACCTTAATTTGACGAAATTTATCGAACTTATAATTTTTTTAATATTTGCTAAAATATTCTAAAATTGTTTACTATTTTATGATTATATCATAAAATTTATCTATACATGATATAAATAAGTTGAACAAAATAAAGAAAGTTGAAATTTTGTAGATATTTAAGAAGTTCATTATGGTATATTTTGCTATTTTCTTTCAGTAATTGTTTATCAACTATTAAATCTATTCTTGGATATTTTTCATAATCATCTCTTTTTTTATTTTTTTAATATTTATTAAATCATCAAGCTACAGAATTTAAAAATTAGTTTTTTTTAAATATAAACAATTTTATAATATAGTAATTCTTTATACTTTTCTTTTAAAAAATGAAAAGGATTAAAATGAAGTAAATGCTTATTCCAATCTAATTAAAATATTCAATTAATTAAACATATTAATTATATTCATAGGGAAAATAATTGAAATTTAAAACAATATCAAAGAAATCCATCTATATAATTAGCTATTTTAAAATGTATTATAAATAACTAAACTTTTATCAATATATATTCCTTGTTTATTATTTTAATTTATATCAAATTATTAATTTCTAATAACACTCACTAAATTCAAAATCTTACTAGATTTATTTTAAATTCAGAATTATTAGATAAATGAATTCAATTTTAAATTATTCTTTTCAGTTTTTCATAATAAAAAAAATCTTTTTTATTTGAATACAAATTAAAAATGAATTCCATAATAATTATGAAAAGAAATATTATTTGTTGGAACAATTTACCTTTCATTATATATTATTAAAAATATATTTTTTGAAAAGTTACTCATAAAATTAAGGAAAATCAAAATTAAAAAGGAAAAAATTATAAATATAATATATATTATATCCTCTATGGTTAAAAAAAAATTCTCAAAAAAATCAAAATATATCTTTATAAATTTTTTTGAAATTTTTTTTATTCTTTTTAATTATATTTCATAAAAATTAATTCAATGAAAATTTCAAAAGAAAATTCAAATTTGGGTAATTTGATTGAAACATCTCCTAAAACTCCAAAAAAACCAATAAAAAATTCAAATTCTTCAACATTAATATTTTCCAAAAAAATATCTTTAGAAAAAAATGATTTATCCAATGAAAATGGATTTAAGAAAAATAATAAATGTTCATTTTTATCATCAAATGAAGAAACAATCAATCATTAAATAGTCAAAAAAGGATAAATAGTGATATTTATGAAAGATTAAAAAATGAAGATGAACATTTTATAAAAATTTTATTAAGATTAAAACAAAAAATGAATAATAGCCAAATAAACTCTCTTTTTATTGTTTCTGAAAATAAACATTTATCTACTAAAAATATTTATGGTTATAATAATTTAGTAGAAATATCCCCTTATAAAAATAAAAATATAAAAGAAAAACCTATTAAAATAGTAACTAATAAAAAAAAATTCAATTTATCAATACATTCTATTAATCACAAATCATATAATATAATAAATTTCAATAATAGTAAAAATAATACTAAATTTTTCAATAGTCCTAAAAAAATATTGCTAAAAAGAAAACTTTCAGTGCTTATTCTGAATTGTTGGACAAACAAAATAATAAAAATAACTTAAATCAAATAAATAAGAAAAATTTGTCTAAAAGTAATATTCATCTAATCTATAAAAATAAAACAAAGAATGAAAATAGAATTGATATTAAAAAGAAAAATGACAATAAAAAAATTGCTCCAATTGCTATAATTGATTTATTTGGTGAAAATTATAAAAAAAATCATTAAAATAAATGTCAATTTATTAAAAAGGTTAAATCAAAAATTTAAATTTTGGTATTTTTTTAGTAATTAATTATTAAGGGAAGATAAATATGATAAATTGTTTAATTAAATTACAAAAAAAATTAATTTATATGTAAATATAATTAATGAGTAAATTACAAGAGAATAATTTACTTGAAAAAAAAATTCAATCAATTTTTAATAAATATAAATCACCTTTGATTTATGAAAGTTTGAACAAAAAATTTGAAAAATTAGTATATTTTTTAGATAAGTTTAGAGAAATAGAGATTATTAAAAAAGATAGAAAGTGGTTATTTATTTGTATATATCCTTTAATTAATAAAAGTAAATTAAACAAAATTTTTAATTATTTAAAGATATTTGATAAAAATATTGAAATATTATCAAATAATAAAGATGAATTTAATTTAGATATTACTGAATTTTTAATAAATTCAAAAATAAATTCTTTGGAAAAAATAAAAAATTTAATAATTGAAATCAAAGAAAAACTAGAAAAAGAGTATGAAGTAAAATGTACTATAAGCTTAGCAAATAATAAATTTTTATCTATAATATCAAATTTAAAACTTAAAGAAGAAAAAAAAGATATATTTATTCTAAATAATAATAAAATAGAAATTGATAATTATTTATTTAATTACCCAATCATACTTCTAAAAGATAGATTTTTATTTAATTTAATTTTCGACTCTTTTACTATATTAAAAATTAAATTTTTTGGTCAAATAAAATCAAATTTAATTTATTTATCAGAGATATTAACAGATTCTTATATAAATATTCTTTCAATGTCACTTGGAATAGGAAATATTTATCAATATAAAATTTTTAAACCAGAATCTAAAGAATTTTCAATTAGATTTAAAATAAATAAAATTGAAAATCCAATTGAAATTTTAATCAACAAATTAGAATTTCTTTCTGAGAAAATATATAATGAATTATTTTTTAACAAATTAAAATGTAATTCAATTTCAATTCTACTTTTTATTAAAGATGAAAAAATAATTAAAAAATCTAAAAGATGTTTTTCTTTGTTTAATTCATTTAAAGAAATTTTTATAATTGGAAAAGAAATAATTTTGGAATTATTTAACAGATTAAATGAAGATGAAAAGTTTCAAATTCAAAAAATGACAATTTATATTAAAAATATTATTGACTTTGAATCTATATCAGATGAAATTTGGAAAAATGAATGTTCATTTTTTCCAATATTGAATGAGAATGAAAAAAATAATAATAATATAGAAAACTCTTTAAAATATTCTAAAAAGAAAAAGAATGATAATGAAAGTAAAAGAAAAAAAAATTTAGAAAATAAAAAGAATAACTCACTTCAAGATATAACAAAATTTATAGATAATAATATTATGATAGAAAGTAAAAAAACAAAAAAAAGTAAATCAATAGAATCAAATTTTATTCCTCCAAATAAATATATTCATTTAATAAAAAAAGGAAAAAAATGCAAATCTAAAATCCTAATCAAAAGTCTCGATTCTTTTATATCAAACTTAAATTCAAAAAAATAATTCAAAAAAAAAAAAAGAAAAAAAAATTTAAAAAAAAATAAGAATAAAAATAAAATATATAAATAAAAAAAAAATCTAATATAATTTTAATTTTTTAATAACTTCTTAATAAATTAAAAAAAAAAGAAAAATGTACCAACAAGAGAGTATTTACAACATAGTACCAAAGGAAAAAATTCTTCCAGGAACAACAACACGTTACCATTCAAAATATCCTCATTGGTTGGCTCCAACAGCATCAACATTTATATTAAATAACACAAGTTATCCGAATGTAGCAAACATGAATGGAGATGTGATGTTTCCAAGAGGAGCTCATCCAATTCGTGAGAATTGGGCAACATTTGGTCTTCCATTAGGATCATATAAGCAAGACCCAGAACATTTTTATCGTAAGGGACATCAATACAAAACACTCCCTCCACCAGAACGAATTAGATCTGCTTCTGAAATAAAGAAACCTCCTGTTCCTACTGTTGCTGATAAACCTATTATGGGATTGAGAACTAATAAAAATTTCATTACTGCTAATGCCATTGATAATATTCTCATGGCTCCCAGAAAAATGAATAAAACTGAAGTTAATTGGTTTAAAAAAAAAGATTATGGAAAAGTTCCTAATTATATTCATAAATTAAGACAAGAAGTTGAAAATGAATATTTAAGTATTAGAGAAATGCAAAGAAGAAATGAAGAAGAAGATGCTAAAAGAAGAAAAGTTTTAAGTGAAGAAGAAATTAAAACTTTAAGAGAAGGTTTAATGAAAAAATTAGAACAATTGAAATTATTGTATGGTTCTATTACTCATAAAAAGAAATTTGATACTTTAGTACTTTTGAGAAAAAAAGAAGGATTGGAAAAAGAAATGGCTATAATTGAACAAGATTTAGCTAAATTAAATAATCATAATGTTATTGTTGATTTAACTAGATAAGTTTTTTGGATTGAATTTTTTTTCGATTTTTTTTTTAATTTTTTTTTTTTTTTATTTTGAATGAAATTTTATAATTATTTAATTTTATTTTGTTTTTTTATATATAATTTCATTAATTTAATATATATTTTGGAAGGTGTAATTGTTTTGTTGAATTACTTTTTATTATATTCATTCTGAATTTAAAAGAATTATTTGGTTCTTTTTTTTCTATTTTTATATTTTGAGAAAAAATATGATTTAAAGGAGCAATTTCTATTTTATCATTTCTATTATAAAATAAATAAGAATTGTTCAAATTATTATAAATATTTTCTCTTTTAAATTCATTCATTTTTTCATTTTCATCAAAATAATCATCTAAATGGATTTTACTTTTTTTATTTGATTTATCAATATTAAAAAAATTTTTATGTTTAAATAATTTAGCTGAATTAGAATTAAAATTATAATAATTATAATAAACAGGAGGTTTAAATAAATCTTTAGGAGGTGAAGTATTATTAGATTTTTTAAAAAAATCTCTGTTGAAATTGTTTATGATAGATTTAAGATAAAATTTTCTTTCCATTTGTAAATCTTTTGATAAATTATTTTTTGTATTTTTTGGAACTATTTTATCTGAACCAAAACCTGCTTTAAACAAAAATTTTTTATTTTTCCAAATTCCAAAGCCTTTTAATTTATTATAATCTAATAAGGGAAGATTCCTATCTATTGGTTTTAAAAGAAAATTATAAAAGTGATAAGGCTGTTTTTTTAAAATATTATTCATTTTTATATTTTTTTTTTACATCTTTATAAAACAAAAGTAAAAATTATATTATTTATCATATTAATTTTTAATTTTTATTTTTTTTTTTGCAAAATTCTTCACATATATATTCTTCAATATTACAATCATTTACAATACATTTTTCTTCAAATTTTTTTTTATCTTCTAAACATTGTTCACATGTCATTTTTTCTAATTCAATTTCCTCTTTTATTGTTTTGTATTTTTCGATTAAATCTTTTATTTTGTCTCTAATTTCTATTGGATTAATTTCTAAATCATCATTTAAAGATTCTAATAATTTTTTTTCTTCTTCTGTTAAACTTTCTTTAAATTTATATTCTATTTCAACTTCATTTATAATTTTTTCTAATTGTTGAATCAACATTACCTCTTCTTTTATTTTATCGTCTTCATCATTAATAATATCATCATCACAAATAACAAAACAAAATATAAATAAATAAATAAACTTTTGAAAAAGATTCATTTTTAAAATTAATGAAAAATAAATTTAAAATTAAAATTTAAATGTCAAATTTACAAACTTTAATTTGGAAAAAAATAGAAAAAAAAGAAGATGACAATTTTTGGCCCAATAATATTTTAGGAGCTTCTTTGGTATATGTAGATGATATAAAGCAATATTTTTTAATTGGAGGAAATGATAAAATATATGATAACAATAATACAATAAAAGATTTAAATAAAACTTTTCATAAATCAGATAAAATTCATGTGTATATATATGAATTACATCCAATAAAAAAATGGATTAAAAAAGAAACAAAAGGTATTTCACCGAAAACAAGAATTTTTCATAAATGTATATATTTTTTTCCTTATATTTTCTTATTTGGTGGAATTGAATTAGGAATTAAAAAAGAAAATCAAAAAGATGATTTATATTCACTTAATATACAAACTTTTGAATGGAAAAAATATCCTTTAAATAATAAAATAGGAAACAGGTCTGAGTTTCAATGGGTAAAAATAGAATCATCTTTATCATTTATATATGGTGGAAATTCAATAATGAATAATAAATTATATAATGATTTATGGTTATTTAAGTATAATAAAAATTCATTTTCTCAAATTGAAAATAAGGAAAAAGTATTTATGAAAATAAATCAAAAAGGGGATCTTCCAGGAAATTTAAAAGCATTTTCAATGGAATATTGTGATGGAAATTTATATTTATTTGGTGGAATTGATGAAAAAGGATATAATAACAATAATTTATATAAATTTAACTTGTTAACTCAATCATGGGAAAATTTGATAATAAAAGGAACTCCACCTTCAGAAAGATGTTATCATGAAATGAGTTTAATAAATGAAGAAAATATATTAATTTATGGTGGAATAAAAGGTAATTTAAAAGATATTAAAAATATATATAATGATGTCTATATTATGAATTTAAAAGAATTATATTGGATTAGTACTATTATTGGAGGAGTTGCACCAAATCCTATTTATGCTTTTTCTTTGTGTTGTAATTATGGAAGTAAAGTTAATGATGAAGAAGGTTCTTCTTATGAAATTTTCATTTTAGGAGGAAATGAAGGAAATTTTGATAATTCTTATTTAAATATTTATTCAATTTCTGAAATTGATTCTAATTATAATTATTATTCTTCTATAAAAGACATTAATTATAAAGATGAAGGAAATAAAGAAAATTTCCTCATTCAAGCTGAAAAAAATATTGATGATTATAAAGAAAAAACTGCTGATTTAGAATTACTTTCTAGAAATAAGGAATTAGTAAATGAGGAAATTAAAAAAGAAATTAATGAAATGAAAAAAAAATTTTTAAAACAAAATAATAATTTAAATGAACAAATAATAAATTTAGATGAAACAATAAAAGAGCAAGAAATACAAAAAAATAAAATGAAAGAAAATTATGATAATGATATGTCAATCACAAGTTTAAAAATAAAGCTTAAAAATATAATGGAAAAAAAAACAGAAAAAAATACTGAAATTTTTTCTTACACATGTGAATTTTTTATGAATTATTTTGAAGCTGTTTCAAAAATATTAAATATTAATCAAGGAGAATTAAATAATTTGATTCCTTATGTTAATTTAGAAAATATGAAACAAAAATATAGTGTTAAATTAGAAAATACTAAAAATAAGTTACAGAATTTTAATAACCAAGAAGATATTCTTGTTTTAGAATTAAAAAAATATAAAAATTTGGATAAATTCAATTAATATTTATTCTTTTTCTTTTTTAGTAATTTCATTTTATTATTCAATAATTCTTTTCAAAAGAATTTATTTAAGATTCATTTAAATCATCATTTTTATTTAAATGTATATTGCAATTAATAACAATTTGATTACCAAATCTTTTTAATCTAAATTGATTTCTGATTGCTAATAAATAATCTTTATTATTAATTTGTTCAATTAATTCAAAAATTGAATCTGCAATTTCATTTTCAGTTAAATCATTTATTTGTGTATTGAGGCATTTTAAAAAATCATTCCAATTATATCTTTTTTCAATTATTTCATTAAATTTTTTTTCTCTAAAAAAGTTATTATTCATTATTCCTTCATTTAAATTATTTGGTATTTGATGTTTTGGCATACATTTTTTCATTTCAATTGAATGAGTTAATAATAATTCTCCAATAATTCTAAAAATTGAATTATCTTTTTTTTCATAAGCAGATAAAATAGTAGTTTTTATTTCTTCTGAAAACTTTTCTGTTGAATTTACACATCTTATTATTTCTAAAATATCTTCTGTAACATTAAATCTATGATTTTGTTGGTTTAAAATAAAAGGAAAATTTAAAAAAAGAAACAAAAAAAAAATATTGGCATTTTTTATTATAAAATAAATATATATAAAAATAAAATATTGAAATAATAAAAAATAATTTAATTATTTATAAACTAATTCCTAATTTCCTTTACATTGTCCACATTTAAAGGCATTAAATAGAGAATCAATAAAACTTTCTTTAGGAGGTTCTTCTTTTTTCTTTTTTTTATTTTTTTCTTTTTTCTCTTCTTGTAATCTTTGAGCTTTTTCAACTAAATCAATAGTTCTTAAAATTTGTTGAGTAGAATCTTTATAATTTGTTCCTTGATATAATAGATCTCTTGGAAGAAAATTCATATTTAACATTTTACTAGGATCATTCTTTCTTTTAATATCTCCTCTTGTATTATTTAAATCTTTTAAAAAATTAAATTCATCTCCTTCATGTAAATTATTCATTTCAATTTGAGCTTCTTTATATATTTCATCTTTATTTTTATTTGAATAATTTTTTTTTTCTATGTTTTCTTTATTATTTATTTTCTTATTCTTATTATTTTTTTTTCTCTCTGCCATTTTATATATTTTTTCTAATTCTGGATCTTTTTTTTCATCTAATATTCCTGTACTAATAGATACTTCTTCATCAGTGCTATTATAATTTTTTTTACTTCTTTTTACATGTTGTTTTAATTCTCTTTTTTCATCATTTATTATTAAACCTGTTTCTTCTTTTTTTTTTTTATCTAATATTATATTTTTTTCTATTATATTCTTTTCCTTTTTTTTATTTGTTTTTATTTCTTGCTCACTATCATCACTGAAAGGTAAAAAAAATTCATCTTTTTTTTCTTTTTTTTTATTGTGCTTTTCTTTTTTATTTTTAGGAAAATTATCATTTTTTTCATTATTATCATTATTATCATTATTGTCATTAATATTATTAATAAAATTATTAATGTTATAATTATTATTCTTATTTAATTCATTATTATTTTTGTCTTCATCATTTTCATCTTCTTTCACCCAGTCAATTATTTTATTTTCTTTTTCATAAAGTTGAGGAAAATAAATTTTTTCATATTTTTTAACCCAAGGATGATTAAAAATATCATTAATTTTAATCCTTTTATCTTTATCAGCAAGTAATTTTTCAATTAAATCTGAGCAATCTTTACTAATATTTTTATGAATTTCAAATTTCATATGAGTAATATTATCGAAAATTTCTTTCATAGCATCTTTAGTATTATTATTAGCTCTGAAAGGAGAATAACTATGAATCATTTCATATAATAAAATACCAAGAGACCAAATATCAATTCCATAATCATAAAATTCATCTTTTACAATTTCAGGAGCCATATATTCATAAGTTCCACAAAAAGTTTGTCTTTCACCTTTACTTATATCAACACACCATCCAAAATCACATAATTTAATATCTTTATTACCATCTATTAAAATATTTTCTGGTTTTATATCTCTATGAGCTAATCCATTATAATGAAGAAATTGAATTGCTGAAGCTACTTGAATAAAATATTTAAATGATTCATTTTCTGATAAACCATGATTTTTTTGAATTAAAGAAAATAATGTTCCATTTGGAATATAATCCATTATCATATTATAATTTTTTTCATCTTCTGTTGTTGAATATAATTTAACTATATATGGATGAGTTATTCTTACATGAATTGAAATTTCCCTTTTTATTATTTCAAGTGAAGCTCCACTTTCTAAAACTTTTTTTTTATTTATTTCCTTTAATGCGTATAATTTATTGTTTTTTTTATTTTTTATTAGAAATAATTCTCCAAAAGCTCCTTTACCTATTGATTTATTACGATATGAAGAATCTTTTATTATTGTAAAATCTGATAAAGGATATTCTTTGTTTTCTAATGATGTATCATATTTAAATTCACCTTTTACTAAGAAAGGAGAAGGTTTATTTCCTTTTTTTTGTTTTTGCTTATTTGACATTTTTTTATAAAATAATCAGAATTTAAATAAATTAAAAAATTTGAAAAAAAAGATGAATAAACAAAATCAAAAAATTAAAATCATCCAAATGAAGTCTTATTTAAATTTAAAAAATAAAAAAATTTTTATAATTGATTTATAAAATAATTAATTACAGTAAATCATTTTTATTTTTTTATATATTTATTGAATTTTATTTTGCAATTCTCTTTTCATGTATTCAACATAATTTTTTGAAAATGTTGAAAAGATGAACTAATTATTAATAGTTTCTACCAAAGAATCAATTTAAAAATTTAATGAGTTCTTTTTTTATATAAATTTTTTTTTGAAGAATTATTTTAGTGTTTATAAATGTAGTGGAAAAATGAAGCAACCTATTTATTAAATTATTATTTTTATTTTGGATTTTTCAAAAATCTTCAATAAGATCAAATTTGTAGTAATCCTTAATTATAGTTGATAAAGCTTGATTAAAATCAAAAATAAGCAATTTTCTTAATTATCTTTAAAATTTGAATTTTCATTATATTTAAGTAAATCTTTATTAATGATTTTTCTTTATAATATATGTTACTTGAAATTTATTAATATTAGTTTTTGTGTTGAATTATATATTATATAATATGAATATGAATGTTGAAGTTATTTTTGAAAAATTTTTGAATTTTGAAACATCTTAGTTCTTTCAGTTAAATATATTAAAAATTTGATAAACTCATAATTTCAAAAGAAATATTTGAAGTTTCTTTGATGAATTATATTTATACTAATTATTTATTTTTTTCCATTTTTATTCTGATTCATATTTCTTTTATTATTTTACATATTGTATATAATATTTATTCAATAATTGTCCGTTTTTAATTAAATTAAATCATTAATTAATTAAGTTTTCATTATTTTAAATATATTAAAAATAATTAAATTAAAATATTAAAAATAATTACTTAGTTTAAGAAAAAAAATTTACTTGCAATATTTTGGATTATTTTGTTTATAAAAAATAATAACAAAAATTGAGAAAAGAGTTCAATTATAAAAAAAGGAATATTCGATTTGCTATTAATATTTTTAACTATATTTCATATAACTACAATTTGAAATTATTTTGGTAAATTATTTTTAAAAAAAAATAAAATTAAGAAATTTCTTTTAATAAATCATTTAACTAAATCTGTTTTTCTCTTTTTTAAATTATGTTTATTAATAAAAGGTAATTGTAGTTCAATATTGTAATATAAAAATAAAACAATTATATTAATTTTTTAAATTTGGTCATATTTTGAAATATTTAATTCACTTTTTAAATTAATATATAAAAAGCATTTTTATTAATGGAAATTACTACAATAAATGAAAGAACACTAGAATATTGTAAAAAATTAGAATTAAAAGATATGTTTCCAAAATCATTAGGATATAAAAATATAGACAATGATATTGATTTTAATATTAATAATACTGAAAATATTCCAGAAACCCAAAAAAAACGATTTAATATGAATCCAAATAAACAATGTTTATATTCATTTCAAAACCCAATAAAAGCAATAACATCATTAAATAATATATTATGTATAGGTTCTGGAGAAAATTTATTTATATATAATATAGAAGATTCAAAGAAAATAGATTATATATCAAATTTCACAATAAAAGAGCAGAAAGTAAACACAATATCTTTAACATCAATAAATTTATATATGGATGGATATGATGAACCAATAAATCATGTAATAGGTGCTATAGGAAATTCTTCTCCTGTAATATATTTAGTAGATGTTTTAGGTAATGTAGAAATATCTAAAAATCAATTAATAGGACATAGAAATGAAGTATATGATTTAAAAATTCATCCTTTAAAACCAGAAATTTTACTTTCATGTTCAAAAGATTGTACTATTAGAATTTGGAATATAATAACTTCAAGTCAATTAGTTTTATTTGGAGGAAAAGAAAGTAATTTAAGTGATGTTTTGTCTATTGATTGGCATCTTTCAGGTGATAGATTTGTTTCAGGAGGAATTGATAATTCAGTTAAAATATATTATATTAGTGAAAAAATTAATAAAATTATTGATGATGATAAAATGAATAAATGGAACAAAAAAACTTTAATTAAAAGTAAACCTTACTTTTCCTGTGATAATATTCATGGAAATTATATTGATTGTGTTAGATTTAATGGTAATTTTATTATTTCAAAATCTGTTGATGGTGTTATTAAAGAATGGTTACCTACTATTAGAGACGATGGAAATTATTATTTTTTAATTAATACTTATATTTTCGAAACTAGTCAATTTATCATAGGAATACAATTTGACTTTTTTCAAGAAAATAATTTACTTTTTGTAGGAAATGAAAAAGGTAAAGTTTTTATGTTTGAAATAAATGAATCTCAAAATACAAATAATAAAGATAATTATTTTTTCACTAATAAACCTACATCTGAATGTCAAATTGTTAGAGATAATATTTTATTAAGAATTTGTGAATATAATGATATGAATAAATGCATTTATTTTGGAGGAGAAAATGGTTCCCTTTATGTAACTTCTATTGAATCATTATAATTTATATATTTACATTATAAATATTTAAACTTAAATTAAAATGAGTTTTCAAAAATTAAAAAGATAAAATAATAAAATAAAATAAAAAAATAATAAAAAAAAAAGTTAAAAATTTTCTTCTTTAACCTTTGCTATTTGAAAAATTCTGTCCAGAAGTTCCAGAACTATAACTTGAACTTGAACTAGAACTACTTTTACTCTTTTCACTATTTTTTTCTTCTTCTTTAGAAGGAGGAGAAATTTTATCAAAAACACTAATAATATTATTAATTTTTTCTTCCATTGTAGCAACATTATTTTCAACATAATCTAAATAATTCATTAATTCATCAAAATCATTAAAAGAAGCACATGTTTCTAAATAATAATCTTTAGCAATTTTATATTTTTCTAAAAACAAAGCCATATTTTTTTGATAGGATTCAATCTTACTATTAGCTTTTCCTCTTTTTAACTTTTTTAATATTTTAATATATCTCATAACCATCATTAATTCAGCTTCATTTTTTCCTTCAATAGAAATAGCTTTTTCTAAAATTTGAAAGATAGTAAATTCATTATTTTCTAAAAGTAAACAATTGGAAACTGAAGAAACAGCTAAAGCAACAAGAAAAGTACCAAAAAAGCAACTAATAAGAACAAAAATTCTTCCAAATTCTGTAGTAGGTGCAAGATCTCCATAACCAACAGTTGTCATTGTTATAAAGATACACCATAAATCATTATAAAAATGACCAAATTCTGCTCCTGATTCTTCATCAAGATATCTTTCAAATATTCTTAAATTATATGAACATAAAAATAAAAATATTAAAAATAATATTAAATCAATTGTTAAAGGATGAAGTAACATTGCACTTTTAAATGGAAATCCTAATGAAGCTTCTAAACCATATATTTTAAATGCTCGAAATGCTCTTTGATTATAATAATTTGATGTTGCTAAATAATATTTTACCACAAACCAAAGACGAATTAAACAAAAAGCTGTAAATATTGAATTTAATGGTACTTTATAATCTATATCATATTTTTCTGAATGAAAATGACAATTAATTCCATATGTCATTGGCATTGGAGCAAGGAAAAAAATAATAATATTCCAACAAAAGCTGAGAAATTTTTTTTTTGATTCAAATATAATTGAATAATTTTTCATATTATTATTATTAACTAATTGATAAAAAATAACTTCATCAAAATAAATAGAAACCCATAAAAAAATACTACAAACAAATGAAAGATAAGAACAAAATTTTCCTGTTTTTTTAGAAGCATCGATATATTTTTTTCTTAAACCATAAATATTTCTAACACCTTCATCAATATCATAAACATGTAAATATTTTATTGAATCTTCAGAAGATCTAATAACCGTATTTTCATATTCAACAACACTACTTATAACAGATATAATAGAAATTATTAATTGCATTTTACAATTAAAAACATATACTGTATGATAAAAATCTTGAATATGAGATGGTTTTTTATTTCCTTTTTCCTTTTTTTCTTCTGCTTTTTTTTCTTCTGAATTTTTTCTTAATAATAAATTTGTTCTTTCTCCCAATTTAAACTCTTTCTTATCAATAATATTTCCTATTGAATTTGCTAAAGATTCAATTCCTTTTGGATCTTCTCCTTCTGTATTTATTCTCTTTTTTATTCCATTTCCTTCTTTTGATTTTGGAATGTCAAATTCTAATTTTTTTTTTTTGTTTTCTTTTGACATTGATATTCCTAATGTTTCTATTGGAATTTTATCGTTTATTTCTGAATAATCTGATTCATTTACTATTATACTTGCTGTGTGAATAGAACTTATTTTTTTATTTGGATGAGGAATATTATTTTCCATCTTTAATTTTTTATAAATTTAATTAATTAGTGGAATAAATATCAAAAAATAATATAAATTAAATAATAAACAAATATACTATTATTCAATTGATTAAAATTTTTTATTTTATTTGAAATATATCACTTTTTGGATATAATTGAATTATTTACATTTAATATTAATTTTCAAAAAAATCTTAAATAATCTAATGTAATAAATAAAAATAATTTTAAATTAATCATAATAATTTTGAATAAAAAAGGATCAAAAAAAAATGAAATTAAAGTCAATAAAATCATTGATAAAAAAAACTAAAATATCAAAAAATACTCAAAAAATGTTTGAAGAAAAAACAAAATATATTCATGGATTTTGAATATTAATAAAGATTGGTATAAAAATCAATACTTAAAAAAGAAATAATTTAAACTCAAATTCTATCTCTTTATCAAAAATTTTTTTTAAAATGAAAATATGTAATTAAAAAAATAAAAAAACAAAAAACATTTTTTAATTTTAATCTTTTTATATTATTAAAAACTATTGAAGAACCAAATTATATCAATAAAAAGAGATTAATCATTTAATTGAAATAATATTTTCACTTTTTAAATAAATTATTTATTATATTCTTTGATGTTTTATAATAATTTCAGAATTAACTGGAAAAATTAATTAATTTTAAAAAAATTTCAATAATTGAAATAATGAATATAAAACCTCAGAAAATTTAAGAAGAATAATTATTTTATTTAAATATTTAATGTTAATTATAATTTAATTGAAGAAGTTTTAGATGATTTTTTATTAACTGATTCACAAAAAAAGTTTTAGATAATGTAAAAAAAATAATTGTAAAAAACAAATAAAATATAAAACTAGGCTCAAAAAAATATTTGAATAATAAAAACAAAAAAAGTGAAAAAAAATAAAACTTAAGAAAATTAATCAATATTGGAATTCAAAAAGAAATATATTTTAAAAATATTGAAGAATAAAAAAAATAAATAAAACATTTATAACTAAAAACCAAAATCAATATTTTT
>JAJJKW010000235.1:0-88763 GCA_023805745.1 Isotricha sp. YL-2021b | reverse complement strand
TTTTTTTCATTAATTCTTCTTTTTCTTTTTCAAAATCATTTTTTAATTTTTCAGCTTCTTCTTCTTTTTGTTTTTTTTCATTACATAAATCTTCATATTGTTTATTTAATTTTTCTATTTTTTCATTATTTTCTATTTTTAATGATTCTAATTCTTTTGTTTTTTCTTCTAATTCTCTTTTACGTAAATCTAATAAATATTTATTATCTGATATTTTTTTTTGTGTTTCTATCATTTTTTCTTGACAAGCATTTTTTGCAATTTCATAATCTTGTCTCAAATCAGCTTTATTTAATCTTAATTTTTCATTATCATTTTCAATAATTTTTAAAGTATCTTTTAATTCATTTAATTTTGTATTTTCATATTTTAAAGAATATAATTCTACTAATAATTTATTAGGTTCTTTATTATTTTGAATACTTCTATTTCTTTGAATAATTTTATTTACTTTTTGTAAACATTGAAAACTAAATCGATTTTTAGATAAATCTAAATAAGTTAATTTTTTATTTTTTTCTAAAAAATTTAAAATAACAAAATCAATTTCATGACTAAAATAATTATCTCTTAAATTAATCCAAGTGATTTTTTCATTTTTACTTAATTCATTTAATAAATAAATTAAACCTTGATCATAAATTTTACAAGAAGAGAAATCAAAAGCAGTTAAATTAGAAGAAGTATCAGGAGACAAAATAGTTTCAGCAAAATATTTCATAGAATCATCACCTAATAAATTATTTTTACATTTTAAAATTCTAATTTTATTATTATTTAAAGAATCACATAATTCTCTAAAACTTTGAAAATTAATAGAATTAGAACCAATATCTAAAATTTCTAAATATTTATTAGAAAATAATCCATCAGCTAAACTTTGAATTCCAGCAACTCCAATACTAGTATTTTTTAAAGAAAGAGATTTTAATTTAGTAGAATCTCTTAAAGATTCAACAATAAAATTAATACCTTTTAAACCAACATTATTTCCATTCCAAATAACTTCTTTTAAATATTTAGAACGAGTAATTAAATTTTTTAAATCAAAACAAACTTCAGGAGAAATATCATTATTAGATAAATCTAAACTATATAAAGAAGTACCATTTTCAATAATCGATCTTGCACCTTTATTTTTAATTTTATTATCACTCACAACTAATTTTCTAATAGTTTTATTTTGAATTAAAGCAGCACCAATTTTATCTCCACTATCTTCACCTAAATCATTATCTTGTAAAATTAAAGTTTCTATACTAGAATTATTTAATAAAATTCTTGCAAGAATTATTCCTCCTTCACCAGAAAAATTGTTTCTTCTAAAAGAACCTTCAAGAACTCCTAAATTTAAATATTTTAAACTTTTAGAAGCCATAACTTCATTTTGAATTATTTTTAATCCTTCTGTACTTATCATATTACTTGCTAAATTTAAATATTCTACTCCTTTTGCAGAAATTAAACTTTTAATACTATGCATACAAACATCACTTACCATATTATCTGGTAATTCTACTTTTTTAACTGGCCCTGCTGCTAAATTACTTACAAATCCTAATAAAAAATTTTTTCCTACTCTCATTGAACGAAAATTAAAATTTTTTAAATCTTTATTATTTCTTGCTAATAATTCATCTCTAAAATATTTTGCACTTTCTGGACTTGAAATTTCATTACAATCTTTACACCATGCAAAATACAATTCTGCATATATTTTACGTGTAAATAATGAAAATATATAATCTTTTATATTTCCTTTTTTATAATCTTTTTCTGAAATATATGCATTACTTTCTTTATTTTCTTCTTCTTCTGATTCATCATAATATGAATCTTTTTCCTCTGAATATGAATATTTTCCTTTTTTACGTTTATCCATATTTCTCTTCATTAAATTAATTTAAATTCTTATAATCAATATGAAAAGAATTATCCCAAATTCAAATCAATCTATTTTTAAAACAAATAATGAAAGTCCTAAAAAAAATAAATCTCATTCTGTTCAAAGAAGAAAACAAATACCAAATAAAAAATTAGATGATCAATCAAGTATAATTTTAAAATTACTCGTTTAGCAAAATTAACATCGTTATCAAATACTAATAAAGATTCTTTTCTTGATTATACTTTTGCTTCTCATAAACATAGCTTATTAAGTGGAATTCATGATATAAATAAATCTTCTCTTTCTCAAAATCATGAGCATAAAATTAATTATTTTTCTTTTCCTAAACAACAACAAAACACTAAAAATTATTTATATGATTTAAAAAAAACTTTTGAAATTAATTTTGAAATTTTAAAAATAAGAATTAATAATAATCAAGAATTATCTGATTTATTATTTAGAATTGAAAATCTATTAAAAAAAAAAGAAGAAAAATATAAAAAAAAACAAAAAATAAAAGGTAAGATTTTAATAGAAAAACAAATTCAAGAAGAATTTAGAAGAAAAATAGAAGAAAATGAATCATATTTTAAAGACCAAATTAAAAGTTCAGAAGATAAAAATTTAATCAAAGATGAATATATAACTTTATTTTTAAGAAAATTAAAAGAAGTTGATATATTTACAGATAGAAATTCTAAAATAATTGGAAGTGGATTTGAAAAACATGGTAATTTTAGAATTGCAGATTTTGTTGAAGAAAATACAAAATTATTTCATAGAAAAGGTTTATTATATATGGATATAGAAGAAATTTCAAATAATATTGAAGATATAAAACAAGAAAATAAATTATATAAGATTGAAGAAAGAGTTTATATAAATAATAAAAAACAAAATAAAGATAGTTTAGACTATAAAACAAAACAATTTATTAAAAATTATCAAAAAAATTGCAGAATTATCTCTATAAGGATAAAATTACTAAAAAACTGTATAAAAAATATGTCAAAGACAATAAGATTTTTGAATGTTCCTGAAGAATTAAAAAATGCTTTAGCAAGAAAAGAAGATGAAGAAAAAATTAAAACTTCAAGAATATTATTTTCAAAAGATTATAATAATAATAATTCTATTGAGCCTTCAACTAATTTGGAAATGACAAAGAAATTAGAAAGTTTTATGGATTTTTCAATCTATTTAAATGGAAATACTTCTAAAATAAATGATTCTAAAAATTTAAATTATTCAATAAAAACTGCACATTTTGGTGATATAACTTTTAATTGGAATATTTCTAGAATTGATAAAAAAGAATAAAAATTATTAAATATATATTATATAATTAATCATTATTATAATAACATATTAAGTTATTAAAAAAATCTTATAAATTTTTTAAAATGAATAAAATAAATTTTTTAATTTTTTAATATGGGATGTGCATGTGAAAGACAAAAAATAGAAGTAAATCCAATTGGAATTTATAATTCAAGTTATTTTTCCTCTTCAAAAGAGATGAATAAATCAATTGATAAAAAAGTAGATAGTATAATTAATGGACAAACAAATTCTCATACATTATTAAGTAATAAAAAATGCGGAAAAAAAAAAACTTTAAATGAATATGATATTATAGATAAAATATCATATGAAGAAGAAGATAATAAAAAAAATAATAATAATAATAATACTAATAATAATGATTCTAATAGTTCCTATAATATTATAGAATTAATTCCAATGGAAAAAAAAACTTTTATATCCAGAATAGAACAACAAAATAATGACAAATTTGGTAAAACTTGTATTTCTAATCAAGCAACAACAGAAATTCAAAATAATCATAAATTTCATGGTAAAAGTATAACAGTTTCTCCAATTCCTTTAAATTCAAGTTCAAATTCTTTATTTAAATTTAATTATAATTATGAAGATGGAACTATTATAAAACAAAATCAAATAGAAAAAAATATTATTGATTTATATCCTGATTTTAATGAAAAAATGATTGAAATTTGGTTTGATAAAGGAGATGAAATTAAATTTATTATTAATAATAATAAATGGGGAATTAAAGAAAAAGGATTATGTAATTATACAGGTTATAATGAATTATTTAATAATTTTAATTTATGTTGTTTATTAATGAGAATTGGAGATGAAAATTGTTATAATCCTATTGTAAATAATGTTACTTATTATTCCAAAAATAAAGGCCCTTTATTTCTAAAAATGAATGTTTCTGAAAATTATTTAAAAGAAAATAATTATACTTTAGATGGTATGATTGAAATTGAAATAATAAATGGTGAAAAATTATCTCCTTATCAAATTTTTAATAGGTATGGTTTTGAAGGAGATTTTTTTGATTATCAAAAAAATGATATTTTATTTACTGTAAATTTATTTAGGAAACATCCTAAGAAATTTTATTCTATATATTTATATGGAGAAAAAATTAATAATAATGATTTGAAACAATTTAAAAGTAATAATTCTTTAATTCCTTGTGAAAAATTGCAAAAAATATGTGATTATATTATTGAAAATAGAGAGAATGAGAATATTGATGATTCAATTAATTTTAATGATTTAAATATAAATGAAATTGATTCAAATATAATCTCTAAATTTAATATTTCAAGAAATATTTTAAAAAATTGTAATTTTAAAATTGCGAAATTTAAAATGAAATATAATGTTCCATTAGATTTCATTAAAAAAATAATTAGGGATAATCAACATAAAAATATTGCAATAGATAATTATAAATATATAGGTATTTCTTTTGATAAATTTAATGATTTAGAAAATTTAGTTAAGTGTTATATATTATTATCTGATTATTTTCTGTAATATATAATATCATAGATTATAAAAAAGTTTAATTGAGTTATATGATGTTGATATTGACTAATATTATAAATATATACAATATTTAATTTTAAATAGTGTAATATCGAGATAATTCCTAAATACTTTATTGTAAATATGTTAAAAAAAATAAAAGAGAACTTATTTATTTCCTTCAAAAAACCATTTTAAAAAAACAAAAAAATTTAAATAAAAAAACGTTTTTTCAAAAAAACCATTCAAAAACTATTTAAATGAAAAAATCAAAAAACAAAAAAAAATATATACTTTAAATTTTAAAATAAAAATTCTTTATTTTTTAAAAAACGGAAAAAAAAAAAAAATAAAATTACTTAGAAGCATATTTCTGAGTCCATTCCCTAGCAGTATTTTCAGCATCTTTTCTATCTTTAAGCCAATGATCATTAACTTTTTCATTAAGTGGATCAGCAGTATTAGGTTCATTAAGTAAGCTTTGAATAGAAAGTAAAACTGCTCTAATTTGAAGAGCAGGACTCCAATTTTTTTTTAAAATATCTAAACAAATTCTTCCAAGAAAATCAATATTTGGATGATATATTTTTGTCATAAATATACATTTTGGTGGAACCATTGGATATTCTTCTGGTAAATATAATTGAAGATGAAATTTTCCTCCGTCATATGGACTGTCTTTTGGTCCTGTTATTACTACGTTGAAATAACGAGGATTATCAGAAAATGGCTCAGCTGATATTCCACTTATTGGATCTTTTTTTAATTTCTGAGTTTCTTTTATTATTCTTTGGTTTACTGACATTTTTTTATTTTTTTTTTTAATTTTTTCAACTTATATTTTTTTCCATTTATTTTTTTCAGTTTTATTTTTTATTTTACTTTTTTTATTTTTATTTTGGTTTTTTTTAAATTTTTTTTTTTTATTTTTTAAAATTTAAATGACAATTTAAAAAATGAACAATTATTTTATTATGAAGGATTCAAGTAAAAATAATTTTTTTTCTAAATGTCAAAGTCAAAATAATAGTAAAGGAAAAAATAAACATTGTAGAAATTGTAATTCAAAGGATAATGAAAATTCAGATATTTCATCTTTTTGGAAAAGTAATACATCAAAAAATTCTTTGAATAATACAAAATCATCTTCTCCAGTGAAAATTAATTTAAATTATAAAAAGAATCCTCAAATAAAATTTGAAGATTATATATATGATAAAACTGATAGTTTTGAAGATTTAATTAAAAAAAATGAAAAATTAAGATTATTAGTTGTTCAAGCTAATAATAAAATTAATGAATTGACTAAAAAACAAAAAGAAAGTGAAAGTGATTTTAATTTAGAAAAAAAATCTATTTTACAACAATTAGAAAAAATTCAAAATAATTATAAAATATATGCAAATAGTCATAAAGCTTATAAAGAAATAAAAGGAAAATTAGAAAAATTAATTTTAAATTATAATATTTTAAATGAAAATTATTTTAATGCAAAAAATGAATGTGATGCTCTTTTAAAAGATTATTATTCAATATATGAACAAATATCATCTTTTATAGAAACAAATTATGAAAAAAATAATATACATCAATTTTCTTTTGAATTTATTTTACATTTAAAAAAAAATATTTATGAAAATTATAAAAGTTTAACAGCTAAAAATAGTCCTTCTTCAAGTATTCAAATTGATCAAAATTCAAAACAAAAATCTAATACACCAAATAAAAATAATTTTAATAATATTAAAATTCCAAATGGATATTCAAAAAAAAATGATAATCATATTCAAATTAATCATGAAATAAAAAATTATAGAAGTAAAAGCCCTTCTCAAAGCCAATTATATCAAAAAAAAGTTATTCAACAAAAGTCAAATTCTAGTCTAAATATTTTAAATAGTAAAAGAGATAATGATCTTGGAATTAATTTTGTTAATGAAAAAAATGATAATTATTTTAACTCTTTTTATTAAAAATTTTATCTTTCATAATTTTTAATTATTAGTAAATGTATTAAATAGATTAAATAAATGTTTATATATTAAAAATAAAAATCCTAAATCACATTTATTGAATATTATTTCATTTTTTTCCTTATGAATTCAATTTAAATATCTATAAAGGAAAAAAAATAATTAAAAATTTTATTATAAATAAAACCAATTTTATTTATCATTTTTAATTTTATTGGTAATGTCAATAAGTTATAATATAATTTAAAGCATTATTTAATCTCTATGAAATACAAATCTAAATATCCTTTAATTCAACTTATAAGATATCTTAAAATCATTTGATGAAAAAATTTTTTATTCATTATTCTTGTTAAACAATCTTTATGAGTTTTCTTTTTATTTTTATTTAATAAATGACTTAAAAATATAATAATATTAATTCCGAATATCCTAAAAGTTTATTAATTATTTCTTTTTTTTAAATGAATTAAAAATTAATGATAAATAAAATGATGAGTGGTACAATTTATTCAATTTCAAATGAGAAAACAGATGTTTCTGTTCAAAAAGATTTAACGAACAGAATGATAAAAGAAATGAAACATTTAAAGCACAAAAGAGGTCCAAAGACATCTGAATTAAAATTAAAATCTTTTCACCATAACTCATTAAAATTATCGTTAAAGAATAATCAACGTTACAATGGAGTAGTGAATAATTATACTAGACAAAGCATAAATTCTGATAGATTAAAAATAATTCCTCCTTTAACCTTATATAATAGTTTTAGAAGAGAAAATAATAATACTTTTAATAATACTTTATCATTAAATTCCTTTAATTCAACTTTACATAATTCAAGTTTTAATAAAAATAAAATATTTATGACATCTTCTAGAATTACAAAAACAAGAAATAAAAGTGATCTTTTAAGAACATATAATACAAATACAATTAGAAGTGTTAGACTTGAAAATATAAAAGATTTTTTAGGAAAAACAAAAAAAATGTTTTATGAAAATTATATTATGAAAGTTCAAAAAAAAGAATTTACTTTAGTTAAAGAAGAAAAAGCAATTGCTGTTGATTTAATGAATTTAGAAATTTTTAATTATCAAAGAATGTTAAAATTAATAAGAATATATATAAATAATACAGATGAATATATAAATTATTTACATAAAACAATAGAATATGAAAAAGAAATAAATGATAATTTATCAGAAAGAAGAAATGAAGTTTTACATGAAACTTATTTATTAAGATATAGATTTGGAAGAGTCCAAAGACTTTTTGAAATAAGTTTAGAAAATAAATTTTTTTTACTTTGTGTTAAAAATGGAACAAATATATTAGAAGATTTTACAGAAGAAGATCAAAGAGATTATGCAAATGATTGTAATTCATTATATTTAATATCGAATTTTAATACAATTCAAAAAAAAATGGCAAAAAAAAAAACATTATCTGTTAAAGGAAGAGTAAAAAGATATTCTTTATTAGAAGAAAAAGTTTCAAATGGAGATAGAATTTTTAGAGTACCTCATCCTATTTTTGATAGACCAGAAGATTTTAAAAAAAAATTAAATATTATTTCTAGTAGAATTCAACTTTCTTTAATATTATATAATGAAAAACAAAAAGAATTAACAGCTTTAAGGAATGAATTTAAAAATAAAATGGAAGAAATTCAAAAAGAAGATGAATTAACTAAATTTTTTAATGAGGAAAATAATATAGTACAAAAAAAATTAGCTGAAGTAAAATATAGAAATGAATATTTAATTAATTATCTTAAAAATATACCTCAAAAAACAGAAGAAAATCCAATGCTTGATAAAAAAATTAGAGAAATTCATAAAAAAATAAATGAAAAAGAAGAATTTGCTAAAAGACCAAGAAAAAATTATAGAGATAAAGTTACTAATTTAACAAGAATGCATGATATTGAAGATAAAATAAATTTTTTAATTCATTTTAAAGAAGAACAAAAAATGTATAATTTCTCAAATTATATAATTGTTCAAAAAGATATTGAATCTAAAAATAAAGAAAAAGCTTGTGAATTAGCACTTTTGAAAAAAGAACAAGAAATGAAAGAAAAAGAAAGAAAAGTCGAAGCAAAAAATAATAGAATAATAATTAAACCAATTAAAAAAGTAGCCGAAAATTTTAAAATAAAAAAAAATGACATGAATAAAAATATAATTATTAAAAAAAAATAATAAGAAAATAATTAATTATATAAAAATGTATCAATTATAATAACTTCATTAAATAAAGTAAAAATTATTTATATTCAATAATATTATAAAATAACAAAAAAAAAATAATTTATGAAAAACCCCAAAAAAAACTTTAAAAAAATATTTATCAAAAAATAAAATAAAACCAAAAAAAAAATGATAAGAAAATCAGATTTCATAGGAGAACACATAGCAGATATAAATCAAAATTACAATTTCATAAAAGAATTAGGACACGGTTCTTATGGTCATGTTCTTCGTGTTCAAAATATATCAACAGGAAATATATATGCATGTAAAAAAATGAATAAACGAAAAATCCAAAATAAAAGTAGATTTAAAACAGAAATAGATTTATTAAGAGCAACAGATCATCCAAATATAATAAAATTATATGATATATATGAAGATTCAGTATTTATATATTTAATAATGGAAGAATGCACAGGAGGAGAATTTTTTGATAGATTAGCAAAAAAAGCAAAACAAAATAAAATGTATACTGAAAAAGATGCTGCAAAAATATTTAAACAAATAGCACAAGCAGTAAATTATTTACATGCACATGGAGTATGTCATAGAGATTTAAAACCAGAAAATATATTATTTAGTACAATTGCAGAAGATTCACAAGTTAAATTAATTGATTTTGGTTTAAGTAAAGTTTTTGATGGTGAAAATAATACTATGAAAGGAGCTGTTGGAACTACTTTTTATATGGCACCTGAAGTTTTAACTGGAAAATATACAGAAAAATGTGATGTTTGGTCTCTTGGAGTTATTTTATATATTATGTTATGTGGAAAACCTCCTTTTTTTAGTCAAAATGAAGAAGAATTAAAAAATAAAATTTGTTCTATGGAATATGATTTTAATTATAAAGAATTTAATAATATTTCTAATGAAGCTAAAGATATTATTAAATTAATGCTTGTTGAACATGAAAAAAGACCTTCTGTTTCAGAAATATTAGAAAATAATTGGATTAAAGAAAATGCTCCTCATGCTAAAAATAATTCTATTGGTGTTGATTGGTTACATGTTCAAAAATATTCTAGATTAAATTTAATGCAAAAAAGTATTATAAATTTTACTGCTTTTCATTTAAATGAAGAAGAAACTAGAAAATTTGTTGAAATGTTTAAAAGTTTAGATGAAAATAATGATGGTGTTTTATCAATGGAAGAAATTAGAAAAGGTGTTGAAAATAATACATTTAAAGGTAAAATTAATGCTGATGATGTTGTTAATATGTTTAATGAAATGGATGTTGATAAAAATGGTTTAGTTAATTATACTGAATTTGTTTCTGCTTTAATGGATTATGAAAAATCAATTAAAAAAGAACATTTATTAGAATGTTTTAAAAGTTATGACACTGATGGTTCTGGAAAAATTTCTTTTGATGAATTTTGTGATATGATTAAACCTCAAAATGAAGAAGAAAAAAAAGAATTGTTTGAATTATATAAAAAATTTGATGATAATGGTGATGGAGAAATTGATTTTGATGAATTTGTGAATGGATTTAATAGCTTATGATTTTTTTATAAATTTTATATATATTATCTATATCTTTGATATGAATATGATATCATTTTTGTATTTTTTATATTAAATGATATCTTTTATGTTTTAAATATTATATTGCATAATAGAAAAAAATTTTTTAATAAATTCGAATTTTCAAAAAAATTTAAATAGAAAATAAAAAAATTTTAGAGTTTATATTTATTTCTAAAAAAAAAAATCTTTTGTGGATTATATAAAATTAAGATATTATTAAATATAATATTTTCCCATTTTTCCAATATCAATTTTTTTATTTTAATGAAAGATTAAATTTATATAAAAATATAAAATAAATATATAATTTCTAATAATTATTTATAATTTAATAAACTTAAGATTGGAAAAGAATAAATTAATTTTTTATTCTCCTTAAACTAATAAAAAACAAATAAAAAAGCAATATCAAATCAATCACTTTTTATAACTTTAAAATGAACAATCTTAAAAGATTTATCTTTATGAATTTTATTTTGTTGATACAAATCAGGATTTCCTCTTAAAAATTTCCATCTTCTCCAGCAAGTATTATCAGTTCTATTTCCAAATTCTTTTGCAATTTTACTCCATTTATTTCCATATTTAGCATTTAATTCTAATAATTTAATATCTTCTTCTTTACTCCATTCAACTTCTTCAAGAGCAGGATCTAAAATATTACACCATCTTTCTCTACATTGAATATCAGTTCTTCCTGGTAAATGATTAGCAATTTTAGACCAATTTTTTTTTAAATATATTTTACTTAATGCAACTCCTAAAGTTAAATCTTCTATAAATGTCCATTTATCTCTTTTTATTTTTGGATTTATTCCTTTCATCCATCTATGAAAACATTGACTATTATTTCTACCATCTAAACAATATGATATTTGTTGCCAATTTTTTGGACCATAATATAATATAGTTTTTCTTAATATTGTATCTTCTTTTTTTGTCCATTTTTTATATTTGTAAAATGAACTTGTTTCTAAATAACGAACGTAACATAATAATGGAGTAAATATTTTTTCAGAGTTTTCATTATTATTATTATTATTATTATTTATAATTGCTTTTTTTAAGCTTTCTATTTTTGTAAATTTATTCATTTCTTCACTTATAATAAACCAATTTATTGGACTTTTTTCATCGGATAAAAGACATAAATTTAATAATGTTTTATCTTCTTGTTTTGTAAAATTAAAACGATTTATATTTTTTTTTGTTAATATATTTTCTTCATTTTTTCCTTTTTTACATGATGAAAAAACTTTATCTAATAAATTATAATATATATGTATTTTTTTTGTTGTATAAAAATAAATATGTTTTAATGGTACATATGATGAATATTTTATATGTTTTTTTGGTTTTGATTTTGAAACCCTTTTCACTTTTTCTAATAAGTTTTCTATATTTTTTAATTTTGTTTCTGCATTATTATATTGTTCTAAACTTTTTTGCTGTAATTGAAAATTCAATGTTTTGGCTTTTTTTAAATTTTCTAAAATTGTTATTATTTTTGATTTAAGTAATTTAATATTTTGTTTTTTTTCAATTTGATTATTTTCATATGAATGATTATTTTCAATATTTGATTCAAATATATCTTCAAATGGAAAATTAAACATTTTTTTTTATGGTTAATAAAAATTAAAAAAACTATTAATATAAAAAATATATTAAGTTCAATTTAAAAAATAAAAAAAAATAAATTATTTGAATTAATGGCTAATTATTGCTATAATTATATATATATAATTACTTTATGTGGTTTTATATATTTATTTATTTTATCAATTTTTGCATTTGCTGATTTAGAGGCATTAAGAATAAAAAACAAGAACCATAAAAAAAGTGGAATAATGTTATTAATTAACAGTTTTGTCTATTTAGGAATATCAATATTTTTAAAATATAAAGATAAAAAAGAAAAAAAATTAAGAGAATCTTAGTAAAATAAAAATTTTTTTATTTATTAGTTATAATCAAGGAATAGGGCAAATTAATAAAAATAATAATATAAATCTTGAAATGCAACAATTAAAACAACCAAATATTAGTAATAATGATGATGAAATTAATACAAATACAAATAAAGAAGAAAATATAGATGAAAAAAAAGAAGAAATTAAAGAAGAAAAAATAGATTTAATAGACTAATTGCAAAAAAATCAATATTAATCATGTATAATTAATAATATATAATAATAATTTAATTAATATTTTAATAATATGTTTAAAATTTTTTTTGCATCAAAACTTGTAATAATGGACTTGAATTTAAAGTGGAAAAATTTTCTCTTCCTAAAAAAACATCAACACCATTTTTATCAACTCCTGTTTTTAATTCATTTTCTTCTAAAAATTTGAGACAACTTTCTTTATTTTCAAAGCATAATTTATCAACAACAACATCAATAGGAACTTCAGAATAATAACCATAAGCTAAAAATAATAAACCTTTAATTCTTAATCTAGGAATAAAAGGTTCAATTAAAAATTTTCCATTATTAGGAGCATTTTTATATAATTTAAAAAAAGTAAAATAATTAGGTTCATTTAAAGCTTTCATAACTTGAATAGCATGTTTAATTTCAAAACTAATATTTGATTTGTTTTTATATTTTTGTTTAATAATTTTTAAAATAGAACTATTTTCTTTATTTTGACATAAAGCAGTATATAAAATTCTATAAGCAAAAA
Organism: Isotricha sp. YL-2021b; assembly: GCA_023805745.1. Classification (NCBI taxonomy): domain Eukaryota; phylum Ciliophora; class Litostomatea; order Vestibuliferida; family Isotrichidae; genus Isotricha; species Isotricha sp. YL-2021b. The sequence goes on along the minus strand of JAJJKW010000235.1, from coordinate 75,564 downwards.
ATTCATTTTTATGTCCTTTAATTCCTTTTTCATATAATGGAATTAAAGCACTTTGACATTGATTAAATTGAGATATATCATGTGATTCTAATGCAATTTTTGCATTTGTTTCATATACTTTTACAGTAAATTCATTTTGAATTAATTGTACTGTTAAATCTTGTCTCATTGATCTAAATTGTTCATCAAAATATTTATAATTATTTGCCTTTTTTGCCCATTTTTCTTCTAACATATTTAAACTTTTTTTTAAAATATATTCTGGACGAACTTCTGATGGATCTGGAGTATCTATCATTCTAAAATAGTTCTTTTCTAAATCTTTACATGTTCCTATTATTGGTTTATATGATTCTATTACATTTTTGATTGCATCATCAGTTGTTAATTTTGAATAATGATGTGATGAATTTGAATTATATGATGTTGTTTTTTTTTGCTTTTTTTGACTTATATTAGAATTATTATGACTATGATTATGATTATTATGATTATTACTATTATTATTACTATTATTATTATTATTATTACTATTATTATTATTATTATTAATATTATTACTATTATTATTATTATTATTATTATTATTATTATTATTATTATTATTATTTGAACTAGTTGTTGAATTATTTGATAATGGAAAAGGATAATTTGAAGCAAAAGAATCAATTGTTCCATAAGAATAAGATATTGTATTTGAATTTTTTTTATGATTTTTTTCAGAAGTATATTCAAATAAATTATTATTAGTTAAAATATTATTATGATTATTATTATTATTTATTTGTAAATGTTGATTATTATTATTATTATGGTCTTCATTTCCTATATTTGGTAAAGGAAATGAGTCCCAATTTCTTATAAACATATCTCCTTTACTTATTGTATCTTTCATTATTAAAACTAAATTTTTTTGACATTTTTTTGTTTCATCATTATTTTTACATCTTTGAAAAGCTCTTTTAATATATTCCTGTAATTGCAATGGAAAATCTTCTTTTTTTTCATTTTTTTTATTTTTATTATTTATATTATTATTAATAGGATTATTAATTTTATTATTAATTTTTTGTGGTGTTGAAGTTATATTATAATTATAAGTATAATTGTTGTTGTTTATATTAACATTTGTAATATTATTATTTTGGTTTATATTATTAGTTTTATCTTCTTTTAAAGGATTTAAAATTTTTTCCTGCATTTCTCTTTTTTGTAAAATATTTTCTACAGTCATTCCATCATCTTTAATAACATAATGTGGTTTTTTTTGAACAGGAGCATTACTATGTGTATATTGACTTTTGAAAAAATTTGGATAGTTAAATGAATTTGTATAATTAAACTTACCTATACCAATATAATTATTGAAATTAGAATAATTACCAGGACCTAAATTATTATTAAAATAATTATGATTAAAATAATCTTTTTTAAAATTAATATTCTTACTTGCCGCTGCAAAGTCTAAAATATTTAAATTTGGAGTATATATTTGATGAGGTTGTTCTTTTATTTGAGGTTGATTATATAATATTGGTTGTTGTGCTATTGTTTGAATTATTTGAGGTTGAGATTTTTCTTTTTGAATTTTGTTTAAATTGTTTGAATTATTTGATTGCCCTAAAGTTTTTTGAATTAATGCCGCATATTCTTTCATTTCTTCATATTTTGTTTTTTTAATCGGCTCATTTTGACTTATATTACTCTTCTCATTTACCGTTTTTCTAGAAATAAATTCATTTTTATCCATTTTTTTAAGTATCAAATTAAAATTAAAAATAAAAAACAAAAATAATAATTCGTCAAAAATAAAAAAAATAGAGAAAAAAATTGAAAAAAATATAAAAAACCCAAAGTATAAAATAATAAAAATAAGTATAAAAAAAAAGAGAAACAATAAATTTTATAAAAAAAAAATAACCCAAAAATAAAAAAAATTATAAAAACCCTCAAAAAAATGAAAAAATAAAAGAATAACTTCAAATAAAACAAATATATAAACAATAAAATAAAACAAAACAAAACAAAAAAAAAAAAATATTAAAAACCCATTTTAAAAAAAATCAATTAATTCATTATTTTCAATTCTTTTAATAGCTTGAGCAATAAGTAGCGCAATACTAATATAATCGATTTTTTTACTAATCCTTCCTCCTTTAGGTAGAATAGTATTAGTAACAACAACTTTATCAAGAGCTGAATTATCGATATTTTTAAGAGCATCTTTATTAAAAAGTCCATGAGTAGCAAAAGCATAAACTTTCCTAGCACCATGTTGTTTAAGTAGACTAGCAGTAAGACACATAGTAGCTCCAGTATCAATCATATCATCAACAATAACACAATCACTTCCTTCAACATCACCAACTAATTCCATTTTCGCAACTTCATTCGGCCTTCCAGTTTCTCTAGTAACCATAGCCATAATAGGATCAGCTCCACTTTTTTTTCTTAATAATTCCGTAAAAGTTTTCGCACGATAAACACCTCCTGCATCAGGTGAAACAACGACTAATTTACTTAAATCTTCAATCATATTTTTACTTAATAAATAATCAACCATCATTCCTTGTGCTTCTAAATTAACAACCATTGTTTCAGGTGAAAAAAAACCTTGTATTTGACCGCAATGTAAGTCAACTGCCATAACTCGATTAACACCCATTACTTCTAACATTTTAGCAACATCAGCTGCTGAAATAGGAATACGTGAACGTACTTTTCTATCAGCTCTTGCGTAACCATAATAAGGAATTACTGCTGTTATTTTTTTTGCTGATGCTCTCTTCATTGAACCTATTGTTATTATTAATTCCATTAAATTTTCATTCACTGGAGTACTCATTGGCTGAATTATGTAACAATCTCTTCCTCGAACTGGATCCAGTAATTCTATGTTACATTCTCCATCTGCGAAATGATTACTTATGTGCTTTGAGAGCTTTAAACCTAAATGAGATGCTACCTCCTTTGCTAAAGGAATGTTTGCGTTTCCTGAAAATATACTCACGTTCTCCTTTCTAAGAGGACGAGTTATTGGAATCGATTTTGTCATTGATATTATTTTTTGAGATAAAGGAGATTTTTTAAAAGAGATGTAGAGGGTTGTTAGACCAAATAAGGTTAAGGATTTTATAATCGGGGGATTCATTTTTTTTTTATTTTTGGAATTATTATTTTTTGTTGTTTTTTTTTAATGTTAATTAATTCATTTTATTTTTCTTATTTATTTTAATAATTGCTTAATTTATAAAATATATGAATTTAAAATTATTATTTAAAATATGAATATTTAAAGATTTTTTAAGATTAATTTTACTTTTGTAATAATTAATCCAAAAAAATTCATATAGGATTTAAAAAATTCAGAAATCTTTGTTTTATTATGAAAAGAATTAAATACATTACTATAATCAATAGTATTCTCTTAGATTTTTAATGTTTTTCTATATTTTTTTAAATTTTCTTTCTTTCTTTTGGATATTAAGAAAATTTTTACCATTATTTGATTAGTAGAGGAATTCTCAAAAATAAAACTCAATTTAAATTAATTTTTATAATTAAATAACTTTTTTTTCTACAATTATCCTGATTGTTAATTTTGTAAGAAGAAAGACTTTTTAAAATGAAAATTTAAATTTGAAATGAAAATTATTTTAGATTTTTATTTAAATAATTAAAAATTAAATTTTATTAAAGATTTCAATTATTTGAATTTTTAAAGAAAAAAATTATGTTTTTTGTGATAAGATGATAATTTTACCACTTTTACAACCAATTAAAATTTTTCCTTTTGAAGTTATTATTATTTTTTTAGGAATTTGTTCTGGAATTTTTATATTTATAATACTATCAAGTGTTTCAATATTTAATATTATCATTCTACCTTTTTTACAAGCACAATAAATTAAACCATTATTTTTATTATCATTATCATTTCTTAAACAAATAGACCATATTTTAGATGAATTTTCTATAATTTTATTTTTAATAATTTTTCCATTATTAATATCCCAAATAGAAATTTTACAATTTTTCGAAGAAACAACTAATTCATTTTCAGATATTTTAAACATATCATATACACAACTTTTACAATCTAATTCTTTTATATTTTTTTTTTGAATTAAATCCCAAAATAAAATTTTTCCATCCCAAGAACAAGATAAAAGTAAATTAGGTTTAAATTCCAAAATATGTCTAATTGATGCTTTATGTCCAATTAAAATATTTTCAACTTGAGTTAATTTTTTATTATAAATTTTTATATGTTTATCAGCTCCACAAGAAGCAAAAGAACCATTTTTTAATTGAATAAAATCCCAAACAATATTATAATGACAATTTATTGTTAAAATTTTTTCAAAATTTATTAAGGAATAAATAAGTATTTTATTTGATAATGTTGTACAAACAATTCTCTTTTTCTTTTCTATTTCAAATAATTTTACATTTTTAAATCCTGTTATAATTGTTTTATAGATAGAAAAATTATCATCATTATTATATAAGTTTAATTTATGATCTGCAGAACAAGATGCAATTTTATTTATTGATTTGCATTCAATTATATCATAGACTGTTAAATTATGATATAAATATTCATTTTTATCATATAAATTATTATTATCAAATTCAAATAATAATGATTGATTTATAGAAGCAGTTTTAATCAAATTTTCAGATGATGAGGTTTCACTTAATAATTTACCAATTAAATTTGAAATTATTTCAATTGGATAAAATGATATTGTTTCATTTGATATTTTTATTTTTTCTATGTTTGATAAATTATTTTCTGTGTTATATAATGAATCAATAAATATTTTATAATTGTCTATCAATAAAAAAAATTCTTTCTTTTTTTTTTCTAAATCCTTTGTTAATTGAATAAATAATTGAGTTATTATATTTATATTTTTAAATATTTCTTCAATTTTTAAATTAAGATAATTTTTAATTAATTTAAATCTTTCAAGAATTTGGTTATATTTGTTTAAATTTTTTTGGTATAAATTTGTCATATCAGAATTTGAATCAAATAAAAATTGTTCTAATTGACATTCTATTGGAATGTTAGAACAATTACATTTTAGCATAAATTTAATATTATTAGTAATATTAATAGAACTATATAAAATAGAAGGATTCAAGTTTTGACATTTTGGACATTTAATTTTTTTACTTTTCATTTAAAAATATAATTAAATGCAAAAAAATTATTATAACAATATTATAAAATTGTTAAATTATTTAATCAAATGCTTATCTTATTTAAATGGAGTCATAAATTATTAACTAAAATATATTCTTTATAATTTTTGTAAAACTTTTTATTTTTGAATCTCTATAATAAGTATATATTTATTTTTATCTTTAATTATTATTCTTAAAGGAATTCCTTTTTTTTAATATTTTTTTCCCTTTATCTTCATCTAATTTTATCAATATTTTTAATCGAACTTGACTTTGTTTGTTAAAAAAGAAAGAAAATAAACTAGATTTTATTTAAAATAATTATTTTTAAAATATTTTTAAATCTTTAAAATAAGTTTTAATTATTATTTAATTTAATTATTTTTAAAAATATTATTTATTGTAGAACAAAAAATATCCCAGTTATTAAAAATTAAAGATATAAAAGTTTCTTCTAGTTTTATTGTTATCAATATTAATATTATCATTTAATCCATTATACATTTTTTTTTTTCATTTTCATTCATAAAAACAATTATTGATGAAACTTATTTTTCAAACTTTTAAATATTATTATATTAATTTAATTACTTTTATAATTTGTTTGATATTTAATTAGAAAAATAAATCATATAATTGTATATTTCTTTATTTAATTTATTATTAATAATAGAATTAATGAAATAAACAATTAAAAAAACAAATTAAAAAAATGAAAAAAACAACATTTATACTTTTAATTACCATATCAATAAGTACCCAAAACTGTTTCATAGATGAATATTATGATTCATCAACAGATTCCTGTAAAAGTACAAAAAATAACATTTAAAAAAATAATAAAAAAATAAAATATAAAAAACATATTATAATAAAAAAAATAGGATGTAACGAAATATTAGAAGGATGTTTCAAGTGTTCATATGAATCAACATTTCTTTGTTTTGAATGTGAAAGTGGATATTCTCAAACAGCATCATCAACAGGAACAATATCATTATGTACAGCACAATGTACATTTCCAAAAACAATTTATGCATCAATTCCAAAAGATAATCATGATTTTTGTCAATGGTCTCTTTGGTTAAATGAACAAAGACAAAGATATAGATATAGTTTATTATCTATGAAAATTAGAGAAACTTCTGAAAATGAATTAAATGCTCTTAAAGAATTATATATTTATTTAAATGGTGTTTTATGGATTAATTCTGCTAATTGGAATGATGGTGATCCTTGTATTAATAAATGGTATGGTGTTGATTGTAATAAAAGAGGTCATATTATTGGATTAAGTTTTATTCAAAATAGATTAAATGGTATTATTCCTGATTCTATTAGTCAATTAAATTATTTAGAATATATTCATATTATTAATCATTTCTTTGAAGATGAAAATGATGATGCTAATTATATTTATTATATTTCTCCTAATATTTTTACAATTAATAGTTTGAAAGATATTGTTATTAAAAATTGTAGATTAAAACAAAATTTAACTAGTCTTTTTGATATTGATACTGATAATGAAATTGAAATTATGGATTTATCTGGAAATTATTTATATGATTCTATTATTAATTTACAATATTTTACAACTATTATTGAGATTAATTTAAGTTATAATAATATTACTGGTGAATTAAGTGAATTAGATAATTTACCTTCATCAACAAAATATATCTTTTTACAATCAAATAATATTACAGGAAATATCCCAAATCTAAATAATTTAATGGATATTTTAGAAGTTTTGGATTTAAGAAATAATACTTTATTAACAGGAGAAATTCCTTCAAATTTTTTTTCTGAAAATTATTTCTCACAATTTCTATATATTGGATTAATGTTAACTCAAGTAGAAGTACCAAATTCTTGTAATAATAGTCCATTTTGTATAAAAAGATTAATAATAAATTCAAAATCAATATATGATGATGACTTTGAATTAACAGATAATGAAATTCAATTTTTACTTCCAAGAACATAATAATAATATATAATAAATACACAATTAAACATTCTTTCCATAAAAATAAATAAATAAATATATTTAAAAAATTCCTAATTATAAAAAATTAAGTTCCACAAAACATTTCTAAATATTGAGTTTCAATTGAACCTTTAATAATAGCTTTTTTAATATCTTCAATTTTTAGTGGAACACTTTTTTCATAATTTAATAAATGAAAAATTAAACCAGCGAAAAAAACAGATAATTCTTCTAAAGCTTTTTCTCCACTTGGATTACTTTCATCAGATAAATTTCTTCTAATTGCATCTTTACATATTTCAATAACTTCATTATAATTTAAAACTCCTTTTCCAGTTTTATCAAGAGCTTTTAAAAATAAATCTAATTTTTCTTTTAAATCTGTATTTTGAATATAATACATTCCTTCAAAAAAATCTTTTATTGATAATAATGAAGTTTTTGTTGAATTTATTTGTCTAAATAATTTTTCTACAAATTTTTCTTTTTCTCCTGAATTTTCATTTATACATCTCCAGAAAGTATAAAAATCAATTCCATTTTCTAAGATTAATTTATTTTTATTTACACTATAACATAAAGTGACTAAATTTTTATATAAAGTAAAAGTTCTATATAAATCTTTTCTTGTATATTTTTTAAATTCTTTTAATAATTTAGGTATATTATATCCTATTAAATGAGGATAATATTCATTTACATTCCTATCTAAATTATAATAAAATGAACCATATTTATTATTTGTTTTATTATGATATTTTTTTTTATTAAAAAATATATTATTCCATTTGTCTTTTGGATTTTGTAAATTGTGTATTTCTATATTATTTATTATTTCTGAGAGTGTTACTTTCCCTTTTATATTTTGATTTTTTAAATTTTGGTTTAAGTTATATTCTTTTTTAAATTTTTCAAAAATTTTATTATAATCACATTTAAAAGTTTTATATTCTTCTTCTATATCAACAGGGGTTATATATTTTAATTGTTTTTTTAAATTTAATATTTTATTTTTAGTTGATTCATCATTTAAAAATAAAAAAAAATCATTTTTTAATATGCAATTTTCTTCTATTTTTTTAACATATTTTTTTTTCTTTTCTTCATTATCAGAATAAGTAATATATTCTATTTGCTCTATTTCATTTTCTCCATTCGAAAAAGAATTATTTAATTTTCCAATTTTAAATTCTTTTTTTATTCCAAAATTTTTTGTTTTTATTTTGAAATTTGGAACATGTGGTTTAAAAATAATTTTTTCATTTTTTGTATTTTTTTTATTTATATATTCTTTATAATATTGGGGAAATTCATTTTTATATAAATATTTAAATTTTTCAGTTGGAATTAAAATAATTCCAGTGCAAAATAAAGTTTTAGAAACAATAATAAATTTGTCATTCTGTTTAATATCTATTAAATCTAAAATTAAATTATGCTCAGGATTAAAAATATAACTTAAACTTTTAGAAAATAATTCATTACAATTTTTAAAAAAAGCCTCTAATAATTTAATTCTTATATTTTTAGGAATTTTTGTTAAGGTTTCCCTTTTAGGAATTTCTAAATAAAATCCCTTTATATTAGTATCAGATAAAACCACAGTTCCATCTAAAATAATATAAATTATTCTATTATCTCGATTTATTGGTTCCTCATTATTATTTTTTTTTAATAAAAAATCTTCAACTATCATTTTTGTAAAAAAAATATTATTATCATATTCATATTTTATATTTTTATGAAATAAATTTTTTGGACTAATATTACTAACTTGACTTTTAATATTTAATTGTTTATTTTTCATTTTAATTTTTGGAGTGTAAAACTTTTTGATTGAATTATTATCTTCAAAAAATGAATTTACAAAAGAAATTTTAAGTTTATTTTCAATATCTTTATTAATTTCTTCAAATTGATTAATATAATTTTTATGAAAAATTTTTCTTTTAGTTTTTTTGTTCTTTTCATTTGTTAAAATATCAGATGAATTAGAACTTTTTTTATTTGGATTAATATTTACTTTTTTCATTAAAGATTCTGAAAAATTACTTTGTGACCTATGTAATATAGGAAAATGTTCTTTTATTTTTGGTTTTATCATCTCTTTGTCATTATTAATTAAATTTGAATTTCTATAATTATATATTTTTATTTCTCCCATTTGAGATAAAATTGATATTTTTTTATTAGCATTATTCTTTATTAAGGGTAATTTTCTATTTACTGCTTTATTCATTATTCCAATATAATTTATAAATAATAAATAATTAAAAAAAATATAAAATTATTTTTTATTTTCTTTATTTTAATGAGTATTTTTTCCTAATAAAAATCAATCAAGAAATATGATATACTTTTTAGTTAATTTTATAAAATATATGCCAAATAAAAACTAATTGGAGTTCCTTATCAAAAACAGATAGAATTTAAATTCCAATCAAAACAAAACATATTTTATAATTCTTCAATTAATGTAAAAATGTGAATAAAAGAGGTTTTGTTTAATAAAAATATTAATTAATTTAATTTATCAATTAGAAGAATATGATGATAACTTTTATAAAAAATATATAAAATTTTTCCCAAACATTAATAGCATAAAATGGATAAATAATTTTTAAAAAAATAAAAAATTTAAAATTTCAAAAATAAATTATTATTTCTTTAAATAATATTCATCAATTTTCTTACTTCTTTCATCAATTTTATATTTTAATTCTCTATAAATACTAACACCATCATTACTTCCACAAAATAAACTCCTAAAAAAATTAGAACAAGTTTCTCCAAAATTTAATATTTCATTACTTGAATTTACAACAAAACTTCTTACTCCATTAACAACTCCTTCTTGAACTGATAATCCATTTTTATAATTATTTAAAGGCATTGAAGTCATATCAAGAAAACCTTCTATTAATTTACATACACCATTTATAAAAGGTAATGATTCAATATAATTACCATAAATTTGATTTTGAATTATATCATCTTTATAATATTTATATAATTTTTCTGGAATTGATTTTATTTTAATTCTTTCATTATCATTATCATAATATTTAAAATTTATTTTTAAATCTGTCAAAGAAACTAAATTTAAATAATCTAAAATTTTTTGTATATCTTGAGGTATTGAATTTCCTGTATATTCTCTAGAATTATAATTAAAAGAAATAAAAAATGGATTTAATACAAATTTTGTTGCATAAAAACTATTTGGATTAAAACTCATTTGTAAATTAAACATATTATTATCATATATAGAATAATTCATTCCACTAATTTCATTATCAGTTAATTCATGATTATCATTTAAATTAATATTATTATTATCATTATTTTTTTTAGAAAGAGAAACTAAATTATCTAAAGAATAAAAAAAGGTTAATAAAAATTCTAATGTAACTTGATCTAAATAAATTGCTATTGGAGATATATCAAAAACTGCATCAATATCACTTTCACCATTTCCATTTGGAGCTTGAAGAATATTTATTTTTGTTGATAATAATAAATTTCCAGGATGATCAAAATAATATTGTGATAATGCTTTTTTATATTTTGATTTAAATAAATTATCTTCAATTATAAATGAGGTCAAAGATAAAAATATAGAAAATAATTTATCTGAATTTTTAGAATGACTTAAAACAAAATTTACATTTGATAAATTAAAAACAACATTATTATTATTATCTCTTGGATTTATATTTTCTTGACTTACAATTGGAATTGAAACAATATCTTCTAAATTATTATTTTCATTATTTTTATTTTCTTCTTCATCACTTTGTAAAATATATTTTCCTTGAAAATTAAAATCTTCTCCATTATATAAATATATTTTCATATCATCAATATTAAAACTGAAATTATAAGTTAAAATAATTCCTTTTTTATTATCTTCAAATTGATTTTCTTCTTTAATAATTTTTAATTTTTTTTCTTTATCCTTAGAATTAATAGTATTAATTGAAGGAGAATTAACAATCATTTTTCCAATTCTACTATATAAATTTCCATTATCACTATAAGCTTTTCCAACAGATAAATATTCAATTCCACCTTCTAATTCTCTATATTTTAATTGTTCTTTTAATAATTTTTCTTGTAACATTCCTGCATCTGTTACTATTGTTTCTGTATCATCATCAAATATACTAAATAAATTTTTAATTTGTGAATAATCTGTTTTTAATTTATCTATAAAACTTATTGAATAATTTAAAGAATCTGAACAAAAATGAAATGTTAATTCTGTTATTTTAAATAAATTCATTTTTGAATTATCAAAATAAAATTCTATATTTATTGGCTTTTTTGAAGATATTATTTCTGCAAAACCTATTTTTAAAAAGAAAGAATTTCTTTTATCTGATATATTTGAAAAATTATTGATAATATGAGAAGAACAATTTGGATGAATTCCTAAATCTTTTATAAATATTGAAGTTATTTCTCCTAAAGTAAATTTTACATTTTTTTGTTTTTCAAAATTAAATGATATATTTGAAATTTCAGTAATTAATCTCATTTTATTTTTTAATGGATTTAAAATATTATGAGATAAACTTGGTTTATTTGATGAATATGTTGAAAAAAGATCAATAAATATTTTATCAAAAGTTATATTAATTAAAATTTCATTTTTTTTATCAGAAACTTTATTTAAATTATTATTTTCATTATTTACATTTGAAAATTCTTTTTCATAATTTGCCAAATCTAAAGTTTCATTTGTTTGAGGATAATGAGAAATAATAAATGCACACATTTTAACATATTCTTTTTTGGCATGTTCACATATAATTAATATTTCATCTAAATTATTTGAAATTGGACAAATTACAATTTCTGAAAATTTACAATCTATTTTTTTCAAATCAATAAAAGCAGAACATAATTTCTTATTTGTATTTGATTTATATAATATAATTTCAAAATTTTTATTTGATTGGTCTGTTACAAAAGTCTGATAAGTTAATAATTCATTTTGGAATGTATTATCATTTTTATGTATTGCTAATAATATATTATCAATAATTAATTGACTATTATTTAATAATATTTTCGATAGTCTTAATTTTATTAAGGGATTTAATATTAATTTAAATAATAATTCATTTCTTGTACTAAATTTTTTAATATCTATTCTTGTATTTTTAATTGAAAGATTTCCAAATATAATTATATTAATTTCATCTATGGTCAAAGTTATATTTTGAATTATATTATTTTGTTTTATTTTTATATTTTGTTCATTATTTATTCCAACTTCTTTCATTAATTGTTTTTCTAATTCAAAACATTTAAATGAATTTATAAACAAGAAAAAATATTTTTTAAGATTATCTATAAGAAATGGATTAAAATAGAAAAAAAGTTGAGAGAAATAAATATTAGGAGAAAAAGTATTTAAATTAAGCTCAATTAATTTTTTTTGTAAATTTGCTTGAAGAGAATTTTTCCCAAAATTTAAACTATTATCTTGATAATGAACAAAAAAAGGATAAGCAATTAATCCCATAAAATAAAAAACCATAATTTTTTGGTAATTTGTACTAATATGATTTGTAGATAAATTATAATTAAAATTAATTCCAATAATATTTAAAGTGATATTTTCAGGATAATAATCATTATCAATTTCTTTTATCATATTATTTCTTAAATAATTAATATATTTTAAACACCTTTTATTAGTTAAACATCTAATGTTTACATCTCCATTAATTTCAAGAATTAAAGGATTTTTGATTTCAATTATTTCTTTTTCCATAATTTGAATTGGGATTTGAATATTTTCTTCATTTTTAATTAATATATTTTGAATACTTTTATACATTTTTTTTAGTCTATATAGAATCAATGCATTTAATTCAATATTTAATGAATTAAAAGTTATTTTTAAATTTATAATTGATAAATTTCTTATTAATAATAATTCATGAATAAAATAACCAAATTTTACAACTTTTGTATAATTATCAATAAATAACTCATTAAATGTTTTTTCTTCGTTTTGGGTATCATTTTCTTTTGAAAAAACATTATTAATAATAATGGTATTTCTTTTATTTTCAATTTTATTTGGAATTATTAATCTTCCAGAAATATCATTTGTTTTTAAAAGTATTTTTATATTTGATTCTTCTTTTTTACAAACATTGCAATTTAAACAAACATCATTAAAATACATATAATAATAAGAATTTTCAAAATAACAAAAATGTTTTTGAAAAATTTTTAAACCTGCTTTATCACCTGATGATATTTCATAATATTTATTAAAATATTTTTGATATAACATCCAAAATTTTGGTTTATCATTATTCTCAGTTTTATCATTATCAACTAGAATAAAATAAATATTTGAAAAATAGTAATTAAAATTTATTGTATTTAATTTATATCCTAATATATCAATAGAATCTTTTTTTGATTCTTCTTTTTTTTTTTCTTTTTGCTTTTTTTCTTCTTCTTTTATATCTTCTGGTTTTTTTTCTTCTTGAATATTTGAAAAATTATTTTTTGATTTAAAAATATTAAAAATTGGAATTAATTGAATTAATTGTTCTTTATAAAAAATACTTTCCAGAAAACTATTAATTTTACTATTATTTTCAATAAGTAATTCTTGTTTTTCATGAGCATGAGTAATATTAAAATATACTTCATCATTAGAAATTAATACAGTATTTTTATTTGTATAAAACTTTACTTTATTTATATTTTCATCATTAAAAAAATCTTCATCATGATCTTCATATCCAAATTTCATAAAAATTTTACCTAAAGTTATTGTTTTATTATGCAAAAATAAATATTTTGATTTATCTTTCATTTCAACAGGTACTGCATCTTTATTATTATCATAAGTTAATCTTTTTAACATAAATGTAAAAAGACATATATCATCATTAAAAATTTTTATTTTAATATTATTAAATTCTAAAACAACATGAACAGCAACTAAATTAATTAATGTACCGAAAGAACTTAATAAACTTGAACCAGAAGATTCTTCTTCTTCTTCTTTTTTAACTTCTGCTTCTTTTTTTTCTTCTTCTACATCTTTTAAATTACTATTTTGAATATCAATACATATATCTTTCATTTTTATAATTGTATTATTAACAAGATATGTTTTGGGAAATTTAAAATATATATTACCAAATTTTATGCTTTTAATTATAAAATTATAGTCTTTTTGTAATTTTTTGTTTAGAAAATCTAATTTCATTGAAGTATTATTAATTTCACATTGTTCTGTCTTTTTCATTGTATCTTTTAATTGTTCAAGATTATAAGTTTGTGGATCTAAATTTAAACCAACCATTATATTTCCTAGAAAATCATTTACTGGATATAATTTATCCATCAAATTAAAACCAAACATTTTTTATTTTAATTATTAATATAAAATATTTGAATATTTTCAAAAAAAATTTAATAATTAATTATAATTTCTTAAATAACACAATTTACATTAAAGAAGAAAAAATTTTAATAAATAAATCTATATATAAAATAAAATAAATACATCTAACTTTAACAAAATATTTTACTTTAACTAACCTAAAAGGAAAAAAAACACTTTTTAAAAATAAATATGAAATAGAGAAAACCAAAATATAAAAAAAGCATTTATTCTTCATTTAAAAAAATAACAATAACAGTAATATCATCAATAATATTATCTTCTTTTTCCCAAAATTCTTTACTTTTTTTAACAAGAGTCCAAGCAGCATCTTCAACATTAAATTTTTTATAAAATTTATTAACATAATGTGAAACTCTTTCATTACTTAAAACTTCCCAAATACCATCACTTCCACAAACAATAAATTTACAACCATTATCAATATCAAATTCTTTAATATCAGGAAGACAAATAACTCCTAATTTACTTGCATATTTATCTCCTATTGATCTACTTATTGTTATTCCAGGATATTTTTCTCCTTTTTTCCATATTCTCATTGGTCCTATTTCTCCTTCTTCTTCATCATATAATTTATGAATTTCTCCATTATTTTCTTCTATTCTTTTCCTTTCTTTTTCATCTTCTGGTTTTTGCTCATTTGATAATTGAATTATTGTTTTGTGATCTTTTACCATTATTGAACGAGAATCTCCTATATTTGCACATATTATTTTATTGTTTATATGTATTAATAAATTACATGTTGTTCCACTAAAATTTGAATCTATATCATTTTGTTCTAATAATGTTTCTTCTGAATTTAATAATAATTCTTTTATAAATGTATAATCATCTTTTTTTATCATATTATATATTTCATCATAAGATAAATTTATAAAAGGAGAATGTTGTGATGTGAAAAAATGTTTTAAATAATTTACTATAAATTGACTTACTAAATGACCTTTTGAACCATGACCATCAAATATTCCAAATATATTAAAATTTGGATTATTATTTATATTTGTTAATTCTAAATATGAATCTTGATTTATTTTTGTTACTCCATCTATTTCTCTTCCTGCTTGAGTTATTGAAATATGAGATTTAATATATGTTTTTGCAAAAGATATTTTTGATGCATTTTCAAATACATTTTTTGTATATGAATTTACTAATTTATCACTTTGTTCTCTTTGCCTTGGAACTATTAAATCTAAATAACCATTTAAATTACTTTCATTTCTTCTTTTTGGTTTTGGGGAATGAATTAAATTTCTTATTTTTGGTGATTTATTATTTGGAAAATGAGTTTTTAAAGATTTTAAAGTATTATTTTTTTTAAATTTCTGAGTTCCATCTATTAAATTATCTTTATTATTTATCACATGATATTCTTTTATTTGTTGAAATAATTTTTCTTCCTGCTTTTTATTATGATTATTTTGGTTTTCATTATTTATTTTAAAATAATTCTCTGTAATTTCATCTAAATTCATTATATGTCTTGATTTTGATTTTTTATAAAGTTTTTTTTCAAATTTTTCTTTTTCAATACTATTTGAATTATTCTCATTATTATCGTTATTATCATCTGAACTTATTTTTCTTTTATTTTTATTTGGAATTAAAATATTATCTTTTGATAAATTTTTGTCAGGATTATCTTTACTTATATTTGTATTTAGATTTGAATTTGTATTAGATGTGTTTAAATTATTTGAACTATCAATTTCTTTATTTTCATTATAATCAATATGAGAATAATTTTTATTAAACTTTATATTATTCCTAAAGTTTGCAGTTTTTTTTAAATTTGGTAATAATAATTTTTGATTTATGTTACTTTCAGGTATTTGAATTGATTTTTTTTTAATTGTTAATGGTTTTAATTTAACTTTAGGAATTATATTATATGATTTATCTCTTGGAATTAAACCTTTTGAAGGTGATAATTTTTTTTTTTCATATTCTTCTCCATAACTATATCTTAATAAATTTAAATCTTTTTTCTCAAAAGAATTAAAATATTTTTTTTGTTGAAGAATTAATTCATTTTCTTTTTTATTTCTTTTATTTATTTCTTCATGAGTATATAAATTTATAGCAAAATCTAAATCCATATTTGATTCATTTTCATTATTTTCATTTTTTTTTTTTTCACCATTATTTTCGAAACTGTTATTTTCATTAATTTTATTATTTAAATTAGTTGAACTAAAATTCCTTCTTTTAACTAAAAAATTTATTTTTTTTCCATCTAAATCAGGAACAGTTTTTTTTTTTGGTTTTTTTATAAGTGGACTTTTTAAAATTAATTTTCCATGATAACTCATATTTAATAAAGTATATTTAAAAATAATAAATTATTTATATAAATAATGAACAATTATTGATGAAAAATTTTTTTTCATTTTAATAAGATTAATAAATAATGAATTATAAAAAAATTCAAAAAAATGAAAAAAGTCTATTTTCAACAAATTACAAAATATAATTTTATTTTTTATTTAAATATTTGAATTCAATATTATAAAACATATATTTGAAATTAAAAAAAATAATAAAATTTTTCGGTAATGAGTGATATAAAAAAAGAAATAAAATTAAAAAATATTACACGTACAAATTATCTAACAGGAAAAAATAAAAATAATGAAATGCATAATATCTTTGTTAGTCCTATTCAAAGAAAAACCAATAATCATCATATTTCAAAATCTCCTCATAAAACAAAACAATAACAAATAAATTTCATAAAAGAAAAATTATAATATAATTCCTCGATATGATGTTGTAACAGAGCAAAATTATCAAAATAATAATTTAAATGAAAAACAAAATCTAAATTTATATAACAATTCTATTAATGATAATAATTTTTAAAGAAATAATGATTATAAAAATAACTTTTAGCTAAAATTTCCAATGAAAGAAATATAATTCTAATTTTAAACTTTAAATAAAATAAGTTTTTTATATTTATTTCATTATTTAAATAAAAAAGAATATTTTATATAATAAATTAAATAATTGGAAAAGGATATCGAATAAATAATAAAAAATAAAAAACGTTTTTTTTAAAAAAATAAATAACTTTAATTTGAAAATCATTTATATATTTTTAAATACAAGAAAGAATATTTATCTAAAAAAAATACCTTGTACAAAAAAATCAATGATATAATCATATATATAATTATAATAAAAATAACCAAATTGGACCTCTATCTACAAAATAATGAATAAACAATTAAATAATTGAAATAAACCTAATGTCAGTGACAATAATAAATACAATTAAACTCAAAATAAAAGATTTTTGAATTCAATAGATAAAAATTAAAATATAAAACAAGCAAAACAATTATCATGATGTTGAGATAAAATATCTTCAGGAGTTTTACTTTTATGAATTTTAATTTGAAAATCATCTTTAATATCTTTAATTTGAGCATTTTGTTGATTTTTTATTTTATCTAATTTAAATTGTTTATAATTTTCATATATAACATAAGATGGTAAAGTTAATTTCTTATTAATATATTTATAATTATCTACTGAAATAATATCAATATTATGACAAAAAGTTACAGTTTTAAACCTTCTTCTATTTTGGAAAATTTCTTCAGTATTTTTTGAAGAACATTCAGTTTCATTTGAACTATCACTTTCAAAAGATTTTCTTTTAATATTATTTTTTTCCATTTGATGTTGATTATTCAAGTTTTTTTATTTTTTTTATATAAAATTTTTTTATTTATTTATATATGTAAAAATTTATTTTTTTTAAGTAATCTTCATAGTTCCCATATTAATTAAAATTTTTTCTTTTTCTTTATATTTATTTCCATAACAGACTTTTTATCTGTTTATGAAATAGGATATACACTATTAATATAAAAGATATAATTAATATTTTTATGATTATTTTTTTTTTAGTAACTTTAATAAAAAATGCTTTAAGTTTAATAAAATTTATTTTTAAAGATATTATTTCTAAATTATAATTGTAGAGACATAAATTCATGATTTTTTCTTTGAATCCAAGTTTTGATATTTTTTTTATATACTCATATTATTATAAGTTTAATTTCCTGATATTTATTTATAATAATTCTCCCCAAAATTTAATACATAATCTGTCATTGAATCAAATTCATAAGAGGATAATAAATTAATTAATAATACGAAGTGAATTATATTAAAAGAAAAAAAATCTATTTAAATTATTAAAATATAACTAGTACCAATATTATATTTTTAAAACAAATATTTACTTTCATTAAGCATCGTTAATTTCATAATTATTATTATGTTTCTCATTTTTAAATTTCCTTTCATTTATAAGTAATTGAAATAATAATTTTTAAAGGATTTTTACATTTTAATTTGGATAGTAATTTTTTCAATTGATTAAATAAAAAGTTTGAAAAAAGAAGAAGAATTAATTGATTCTAAATAATTTATTAAATTTTGTTTTTCTTCAAAAGAAAATGATTTATTATATTTTCATTATATAGGTAACTATTAATATTTCCAGTATAAATTTTAGGATTTCTCATTGAATATTTTGAATGAAGAGGACTTTTACTTTTTTCTTGAATTACTTCAAATATATATTATTATTATTATTATTATTACTTTGATAAAGAAAATGTATTATTATTATTAAAGTTATTTATTACAGAATTTATATTATAATATCTTTATTATTTTGAATCTTCAAAATATGATTTGTGATTATTTTATAAAATTATTTGAATTTTTTTGATACTTTTTAAAACTTATACTTTAAATCAATATTGAATTGAGTTAAATTTAAATTAATTAATTATTAATTATTTATAACAAATCATTTTTCATTAAAATTTCTAAAAAATTTTCTGATTCATTTCCAATATCTTTCTTTTTATTATTAATTTTGGTTATTTTCTCTTTAGAATAAATTTTATCCATTAAAGCTTTATTTCTATAATATAATCTAGCTTTTAAACTAACTTTAGTATTGAATCTCGATAAATCATTACACAATTCTTCATTATATTCAATATCACCTAAAGGAGTTTTAAAACTATTTTTTTTCTTTTTTTTATTCTCAGAAGGTAATAACATTTTTTTCAAATTTTCAGGCATTTTTTTAGGATCAAAATTACAATTTTTAACATGTTCATTTAAATTTATTAATTTATCTTTCCAACAACATCCTTTATTTACACAATAAACATATAATTCATTAACCATATTATATCCTATTAAATCTCTTTGAATAGAATTTACAATAAATGATTTTCTGCATAAAGGACAAACTGAATTTTTTTTACTCCAATCTATAATACATATTTTACAATAAGTATGTCCACATTGAAGTCTGCAAGGATCTTTAAATATTTCTCCACATATTGAACAATATAAATATGAACTTACTTCTTCTAAGTTTACAAATTTTCTTTCTAAATTTCCTATGTCTGTCATTTTAATATTTTAAATTCAAAATTTAATATTTAATTAATTTTATATTTTTGAACAAATTTAAAAATATAATAATATGTGAAAATAATAAATAAATAAATAAAAATTTAACAAAAAAAAATAATTAAAATATCATTTTTAAACTCTTTTTTTTTATTTCTTACTATTAACTAAATTCATTCCAGTATTTCTTAATAAATTCTCACTTTCTCTCATTTCTTTATCAAGAGGAACAATATACTTATTAAATCTATAATTAAAAGCAGGATTTAAAATAGTATTATTATTTAAATCAGTTTCTCCTAAATCATATTTTTTAGGATTATAAGGATTAACTTCAACAAATTTAGATTTATTAATTAAATTATAATCAGGAGCATTAACATATAAATATTCATTTTGAAACATATTTGTATTTTCAGTTAAAGCTTCTTTAGTATAACCTTCATCCATTAATTTTCTTGGTAATTGTTGAACAACTTGTTGATCTAAATATTGTCTATATTGTCTTTTTAAATCTTCATCATACATTTTTTGTAATTGTTGCATTCTTGCTAATCTTTCTCTTTCTAGTCTTCTTATTTCTTCTTGTTGTTTTCTTCTTCTTAACATTTCTTCTTTAAATTTCTCATTTTGAGCAACTAAACTTTTATTATAATCTTCATATTGTTTATTTATTTCTTTATATGAACCATAAGTATTATTATAATAATGATCAAAATATGCATTATTTGTTATATCTGTTCCTTCTCTTTTTCCTCCTTCTGAACTAAAAACAAATTGAGGATTTTTACCTTGAACTCCTGAATAAAAACTATTATTTGAATATGAACGTTGAATTGGTTTACTTGTTGTATATGATCTATTTAAATTTATATTATTTGTACTTTTATAAATATTATTATTTATGTTTTTATTATATATGTTATTTTGGTATGGAGTTTTTATATTTGTTATTGTTTCCATTTTATAGTTGTTAAATATATTATTATCTTTGGTAATTATAACATTTTCATCAATTGGATTTGTTATTTGTAAATTATTAATATTATTTCTATTAATATTATTTACATTAGGAGTTTTTGACAAATAATTTAAATTTGCTTGTTGTTGATATTGTAAAAAATCACTTGAATATCTTGGAGTAATAGGAATATTTTTAGTAGAATTAATATTATTTAAATCAACATTCCTTAAATTATTACTATAACTTTCTTTAATACTAATATTATTATAATTATTCCTATAATTATCATTATTATCATTAATATTAATATTATCATTAATATTAATATTATCATTAATATTAATATTATCATTAATATTAATTTCATTTTCCTGAGAAGGAAAATCAGGAACAACTCTATTATTTAAAGAATATCTTTTAGTTAAATAATTATAATGAGAAGTTGCTCTACTTTTAGCTTGAAAATCATTAAATAATTTACCATTAATTTCACCTTTTTCAGATCTTTTTTCAATATTTTCTTTCCATTTTCTTAATCTTTCTTCAGAATTTAATGGTAAAGAAACTAAAGTTGGTTCTAATTTATCTTGAACTGTTTTTAACATTTTATAATGTTTATGTTCTTGGCCTTTTAAATATTCATCATATTCTCTTGCTATTATTTCTTTTTTTTTTCTTTCTTCTGCTTCTTTTTCTTCTCTTAATGCTTGTTCAAATCTATAATTTGTTGCCATTTCTTTTCTAAGTTGGTCTTGCTTTTCTAATTCTTTGTCATAATATATATTTGATATCATTTTTTTTTATTTTTTTATTTATTTTTTGAGTTATTGTTGTTAATTGTTTTATAATATAACGTATAATTTATTTTAATTTTATTTTATTTATTTTTTATATATATATTTATATATAAATTTTTTACTTTATGCTTGTTTATTTTGGTTTTTTTATTTTTATTTAGGAAAATAATTTTTTAAATAAATTTGATATTTCTGGATATTTTTGGTCTAAAATATTTGTTATTCTTATATATGTTTCATTTTTTGAAATTGATTTTGAATTAGATAATTTTACTACTGAAAGTAAATTAGCATAATCAATTGGATTCATTTTCTTTTTACATTTATTAAAAAATTCATTTCTTTCTTTTTGTTGATATATATTATCAAAATCATTATCTTTCATCATAATATTATTTTTAGTTTCATTTTCAATATTTTTTTCTAAATCAAATTGTCTAATTGGTTCTAAATTACAATGTGAAATTGTATTTTTTGGTAATTCTTTTTTAACAATAAAATCAATATTACTAATTGCTTTGCTAACATCTATATCAAAATTATTTCTTATTTCTGTTTGTTTTAGAATTAGATTATTTTGATGAGTTTTAAAATTTTCTATTTGTTCATTTAAAGTTTTTATTGTATTTTTTAAAGAAATAATTAATGATTTTAATTTCTTATTTTCATTAATCATATTATTATATTTATTTTTATATTCTTCAAGTTGAGAATTTTTTATATTTATTGTTTCTTTCATTTGTTGAAATTCTTTTGTGAAATTAATTTTTTGAAATTCATATTCTTTTTTTAATGTTTCTAAAGCATGGGAAAATTGATCAAAATGTTGTTTTTCGTCATTTTCATTATTTTGAATACTAATATTACTCATTTTTTAATAATTTAAATAATTTAAAGTTTAAATTAATAAAATAAAAGATTATTTGAAAAAATATAAATTTTTTTTTATGTCAATAAAAAACAATAACTGTATTATTTATAATAATTAAAATTTAAAAGTATTTTCTAATATTGTTGGACCAGTGTTTATATGATTAAAATTTGTTTTTAAATTAATATTAATAGATTGCTCTGATTGTTCATTAGAAGTTTGAACATGACTTTTTTTATTATTATTTAATAATATTTTAGGGATTTTAATTGTATTTTTTTTATTTTCTCCATTTCCAAGTACTTTATTCACTTTTATTTTAACTCTTCTAATTGTAATTGCTTCAACTTCATTTTCTTTTGGATAATTTTCATCGTCACAATTCTCTTTAATTATATTATCATCTTTTCTAATAACAGCTATTTCATTTTGTTTATTATAAGAAATAATATTTTCAATTTCATTTGCGCAACAACAATTAAAAATGAAAGATTTAAATAATAATTTAAATTTAAAATAACAATTATTAACTTGAATTCTTAAAGGATAATAAGGTATAATTTTAATTTCATTATTTTGAATAAGAACTAAAGTTCCAAATTTTGATTTATTATCTTCTAAATATAAATTGCTTCCTTCTTTTTTTAAATTACAATGAAATTTACTAACAGAATTTTCAACACAACATAATTCACATCTATCATCTCTTCCAATAGTAATATATTTTTTTTTATCAAGAGAAATAATATGATAATATTTCATTCTATAATCATCATTTCTAATTGTTTCAAAAATAACATATTCTTGAAATTCTGGTTGATAAAAAATTAAATTATATTTATGTCCATTTAATTCAATATATTCAGGAAATTGTTCTTTACATAATTCACATTTTAATATATTTTCTGTATATGTTATTGTAGTATCTTCTTTTGAATTTTCTTCAAATATTTTTGAATTAATCCAATTTTTTAAACATTTATAATGAATATATTTCATTGAACCATCACATTTACAAGGATAAATTAATGGATTTTCTTTTTTTGATTTTGAACCATAACATATTCTACATATTTTTTTTATTTTATTAACTTTTAATTTTTGCTTTCTAAACGATGTTTTTGCTGATGAATAACTTTCTCTTTTTCCCATTGAATTTTTACTATTTAGATTTGAATTTATTGTTGGTAAACTGAAATCTTGTTTTTGATTTTTTTTTATATTTTGAATTATTACATTATTTGTTAAAATTACACTATTATTTTTATGAGAATCCATTATCATAGAGTTAGATTTTTCTTTTTTCTTTTTTAATGAAAATGATTTATTTTGATTAAGAACAATTTTTCTTATTTTTACATATATTTTACCAATTTTAAAAATATCATTTTTATTTAATTTATATTTGTTATTAATTATTTTATTATAGAATGTTTTTCTTTTCAAAACAAAAAATAATGGATTTGAATATGTTAATAATAAAAGATCTGAACTTATTATTCTTGACTTTAATATATATTGATTATTATTTAATTCAATTGTAAATAATTGATATGGTTCTAATAGATTCTGGTTTTCATTTTTATTTTCTGAAAAATAAATAGAATAATTTTGTTGATAAATCATTCCAGAACTTGATATTTCAAATTCTTTTTTATTATATTTCTTTGATTGATAATCAATTAATTGGAAAATATCCTCATCATAAAGTTTAGTTTTTAAAAAAAGAATTCCTGACGATTCATTCATTAATTTTTTTATTTATATTTTTACGAATTTTTTGGTGATAATAATAATTAATATTTAACTAAAAAGGAAACAATTTAAATTAATGAATCAATTTAAAAATTATATGGTAGTCAAGCTTTTTTATCTAATAATAAGAAGAATATACAAGATTCAAAGTAATTTAGAAATAATAATAATGATTCTTAATTGGTATTTTATTAATATAAAATATAGATAACAAAATCCCAAATCTTATCTTCAGAAATATTTTAAAATAAAATATTTTAAATATCATTTTTAAAAAATGCTAATCTTTACTTAAGATTATCATGAATTATGTAAATAAAGAAAATATTAATAAATTCCTCTTTTTCATCAATTAGTTTTCTTCAAATATTTATATCTAGATAAAGAACTACATTATAATTTTATAAGCAAATTTAAGTGAATCAATATTCGGTAAGATAAATTAAAAATATTTTTTTCCATCATATCAAATTAATATATTTATAATTAATAAAAATAAAAGGTATTTTGTGGTTAATTTAAATATATGAATTAGAAATTATACTCAAATAAATAAATGGGTAAAGAATATTTCATATTAAAAAAAAATGCACAACAAATTTAATGAAAAAAAATGTTAATTAATAAAATAAAGGGAACTAAAAGTAAAAATTATCAGAAATTACAAAAAATTTATAATATTTTAGAGGGGGAAAATAATATAATTAATAATAATAGAAATTGACAAAATATACATAATCCTTTTAACAATAATTAATCAAAATTAAATAAAGTTGTAGGAAATATTGAAAACAATAGTGAATAACTTTTGAAAAAAAAGTAAAATCTTTTCTATATTAATTAATAATTACTTTATAAAATAAACATATTTATTATATACACTACCAATGATAAAATTTAACAAATTATATATATAATTAATTAATTAATAATAAAGTCAACAAATTGTTCAAAATTTAATACTATTTAATATTCCCAGTCATTAAAATATTTATTTATAATTTCACTACTGGAAGGCCTTGAATTATAATTTTTTATCAAACAATCATTTATAATATTTATAATTACTTCATAACCATAATTTGAATAAGGAACACCAACTTTAATATTGTCCTTACAAATTCTTTCTTTAATTATTTTATTATTTGAATCATAAAAAGGAGTTTTTCCAAAAACTAAATAAAATAATGTAATTCCGAAACTCCATATATCAACTTTTTCATTATAATACATCTCCTGAATAATTTCTGGGGATTTAAAACTTAAAGAACCATATGGACTTTTAGACAATTCATTTTTTGCTAAAATTATTGAAAGACCAAAATCTATAATTTTAATTTGAGATTTATTATTAATTAATATATTAGTATGTTTAATATCTCTATGAACAATTCCATAAGAATGAAGTGTATTTATTGCTTTTATTATTTGAAAAGTTACTGAAAGTAAAATTTGAGCTTTAATTGAATTTGAATCATTAAAATGATTTACATAAAAAACTTTTAAATCATATCCATTTATATATTCTGATACTAAATATATATATTCTGAATTTTCATAATAATCATATGCTTTAGCTATATTTGGATTTGGAAATTGTTTTAAGAATAAAAATATATTTTTTTCCCATAACATTATTTTATATTCCTCTTCATCTAATCCTTTTTTATATTTATTTATTATTTTTACACAAAATAATTTTTTGGCATTATTTATATTTTTACTACAAATTTGACAAATACCAAATTTGCCTTTTCCAATTTCTTTATTTGTCAAATTATAATCATTATTAATATCCCTAATATCATTTTCTTCATTGAAAATATCTTTAAATTGTTTCATTATTTTTAATGAATCTGCATAAAGTTCTATTGAAAATCTGAAATTTCCATAAGTTGATATTAAATTAAAAGAATAAAATATTGCTCCATTTATAGGAATTAAACCTTTTATAACTAAATATGTTGAATTCAAAAATATAAAATGAGAATAAGTAAAAAGTTGAGTTTTTAAATTAAAATGAAAAATGAAGATTAAATTGTTTATTATTTTGAGTTTTATTTTTTCTAAATTATTATTCTCATTTAAAGCATATAATATTATTTCATTGTTTTTCTGTTGGAAAATTTCAGAATTAAAAATATTTTTATATTGGTTTGGTCCTGGAATTTGATATGAAAATGCTCTATGTTTAACTTCTTCTTTTATTTCACTTCTACTCATAAAGAAATTTTTTAATTTTGATTTAAAACAATTATTATTTGTATCTGAAATTTTTAAATTTTTGTATTCATCTGATGATGATGAAGTTTCCTCCTTTATTGTATTATTTTTTCTTTCATCATTATATTTAAAATTTTTAGAAAAAAATACTTTTTCTTCTTGATTTAAATTATTTATAGTAACTGAAAGATCATTTTCAAAATGTTGAAGACAATTTAATTCATCATTATCACTATCTTCTTTTTCTGAACTTTCATCTTCTTCTTCTAAATAATCTTTTATTTTTCTTTCTTCAATTGTTAAATCAATACCAATATAATCTAATAATTTATTAGATATTTTATTATTAAATTGACTTATTTTTTCATTTATTATTTCCCCTTCTACAGCGCTATTTATGTTCTTTAAATGATTATAATATTCTATTTGTTTATAGTTGAAAAATTTATTTTGATGAATAATATATTTGAATAGATATATTAAATCTTTATTATAGGAAAATCTCTTTATATATTGATTAAAGTTTAATTCTTTTCTTTCATGAAAAAAATTATTTATAATATCATATAATAAGTTTTCACTTTTCTTTGAATGTATTGTACTATGTAAATTAATAAAAAATAATTTTGTATCATCAATTGTTATAAAGTTTTTTTGTCCAAAATCAAGAATTGAAAATAAAAGAGATATTATATTTTCTTCATTTCCAAAAAATAAATTATATATTCCATTAGTGAAAGAATTTTTTGTTAAATATATACATTCATCATCACTGATAATAGTATCATATATTTTTTGACAACAAAAAAGTGGCAATTTAGTTACTTCATGTAAAATATAAAAATTAAATTTATTAGAACTATATAATCTGTTACTTACACTTGAATAAATTTCATTAAAAAACTCTTTTATTAAGTTCGAATTTAAGTTTTCTGGAATTGATAAAACTTGATTCAAATTATTTAACATTATTTATTTATAATTTTTATAAAATAATTTATATAAAAAAAAAAATTTCAAAAAAATAGTCTAAAATACAAAACCATAAATGACTCATTCAAAAATTAATAAGTTTAATAATAATATATAAATTATAAACTCTTTCAAAAAAACATCAAATTATACAATTAAAAATTTATTCTTATTCATTATAATATCCCTTTGGTTTATAATATATAATAGTTAATAATTTATGTTTAAATCTTTGAGAAGTACTAGCTCTTACATATTTTTCGTCATTTCCAATTTTACAACAATTACAACAATGATTTAAATTTACATGTGGGCAACTTAAAATATTTTTATAACAAGAATTTTCACTTAAAATATCTTTTTCTACAAAATGCAAATATTTTTTTTTTCCAATTAAATTTTGTCTAGTATTATAATCAATATCATAAAAATTAATATAATGAGGAGGAATATGAGGAGCATCGATATTCATTTCATTTTTATTAGGAGTATAACAATTATATTCATTTTTAATTTTAATTTTTTTTTTCTCTTTTTCTTTAATTGCATTTTCTCTTTTTTCTTCTTCTCTTTCAGGAGGAATAAAATTAGTTAAATCAATAACATTATTAACATTTCCACTTCCATCTTTTAAAGTAGGATAATTATTCGAACATTTCCAAACATTATCAACAACAAATTTAAATTGATGAATTTCTTTAGGTAAATTCATATTAAATTCAAAATAATCATTTTGAGGATTTTTAACCATTTCAATAAATACAGTCCAATTTGATAAAAAACTTCCAGTTATTGTTACTTTATTTCCTCCTTCTTTCCATTCAAATTTAAATGGAATTCTTTCATCTTTTTTTGAAATTATTGTTTCTTCTTTTGTTTTTGTTTCTGATGATGATGAAATTGAAGATGAGTCTTCTTGATTTATTTTTTTTTTATTTTTATTATTATTTTTTGTTGATGATGTATCACTTTTCATTCCTTTATAACTACTTATTTCATTCCATTGAATTGATGGATCATCTGTTTTATCATTTATTATATTTTCTTCATCTCTACTATTACTACTTTGTGTTCCCATCTTTTTTTCTTATGGAATTATGTTATTTTTATATTTTTTTTATTTCATAATATAATTATTATTATTTAAAATGTTTTTTAATTTAGTCTCTTTTATTTTGGCTTTTTTTTATTGAATATTCATTTTTTTTTGACTTAATTTGTATATTAAAATATTCTATAGAATAGATTTAAAAAATTAAATTTAAATATAAAAAATATATTATTTTTAATTTTAAAAATTGTTTTTTATATATCATCTTCATTATTATAATTATCATTATTTTGACTATCATTAATATCATTGTCCATCTCATTCATATTTTCATTTTCATTTTGGATATCATTATTGCTGTCATCAATATTATTATTATTTTCATTTTCAATATATTCATTTTCATTATAATTATTATTAAAACTTTCTTCTTTTTCATCTTGTTCATCACCATCATTTTCAGAATTTACATTATTATCACTATATTTTCTCCTATCTTCTTCTTCTCTATTAATTTTATTAATCATTTCTTGTTCTTGTTTATTTAAATTTTCCTTTTCTAAAATAGAATAATAATAATTATAATCAAGTTTCATAGCTAAATATTTTAAATTTCCCTTTCCAAAATAATCAATTGTATTTATTAAATCTGTAATTTGTTCTTTAAAATTTTCAAATAAAATAGAAATTTGATTTGCTGCTTCATTAGTGTAATTATTATTTAAATTTAATAATTCATCATTATTATTTCTATTTTCATAATTAAATTCATAAAATGAAGTAGTTAAAACATCAAAAGCAGTTCTGAATCTCATAATTAAATCAAAAATTTGAATTATTTTTTTATATAAAGTAGAATTTTCTTGATTTAATAAACATTGATTGATAATATTTTCAACGAATTTTTTATGTATTTCAATTAATTCATCTAATTTTTTAATATTAGGAATTTTTTCAATAATAGTTTTATATTGAGTTTCAAGAACTTCAAGTGCTAAATAATTATGTAAATTATTAATAAAATGAATAACTTGTTGATTAAATAAAATTGCTCTTTGAATAACACTTCTCATTCTATTATATTTATTTCCAAAAGTTCTTGAAAAATTCATAAATTTTCTCCAAACTTGATGATCTTGACTATATTCAATTCTTTTAATTTTCCAAAAAAAGAAAAATAATTTTTGATATTCTTTTAATAAATTTTTATTAAAAATAACAGTAAGAGGAACTTCAACATTATATTCAAGAACAAAAATATCCCAACCAGTATCACCAGTTGAAACATCTAATAATTTAATATTTAATTTATTTAAACATTCTTTATCATTAAATTGTGCATTTGTTGCTCTAATTGCAGTTTCTAAATTAGCTTGAAGATTATGTTTATATATATGTAATGCTGGTTTTTTTAATTCTTCAAATAATGATTCCATTAAACTTTGCATCATATCACCTTGTCCTAAAAGAAGATATTTATTTATACTATCTAAATTTTCTCTGAAATGGAATTTTGTATATATTATATTTATTACTTCTTTGTTTGTTAAAATATGAATTAAATCGATATTGTTTATTAAGAATGTTAAAAAATCTATTTCTTCTGTTTTTTCATTTTCATTTATATCAATGTTTTCATTATTTATATTGTTTTGAATATTATAATTATTAATATTATTTATATTATTTGGATTTATATTATAATTTATTAGATTATTATTTTGGAAATTATTATTGTTTATTTGTGGTTGAATTAATTGATTTTTACTATTTGGTATAATTAAAGCTTGACTATTTTTATTCTGTTCTAATATTTCATTTTCATTTTGTTCTTTAGGATATTTCTTTAAAATTGCATCAGGAGGTTCATTAAATAAAAAGTTAATAAAATTTAAACAACTTTTATATGATTTAATATCAATAAATTTATTTTCCTTTTCTCTCTTTTCTTCAGGTAAAACATATTTAAAATTTTGCAAATTATTTATATTTTCATTTTCAAAATCTAAATCCATATTATTTTCATTTTCTTTCTCTTTCCTTTTATTCACATAATAATTATCAATTTCCTTAATTAAAATATCTTTCAACTTTAATAAACTATAACTATTTTCTCCACAATAATTTCTAATAAAATGAATACATTTTCCAATTTCAAAAATTTTAATAACTAAATCTTTATTTAAAAAATTAGGTATATTTTTATATATCATTTGATATTTTAAATTCCATAAATCATCATCATTAATTTTATCAAGTATATCAACAAAAAATTCTTTAAAAGGATCTTGTAAATCACCATATTGAATCCAATTTTTAATAAAATTAAAAAAAGGTTTTAAAACTTCATCTAAAACAGTTTTAAGATAAATTCCACCTCCAGAATAATGAACATAAGAAAAAATTTGAGAAACTATAGAAGATCCTCTTAATTTATATACTGATTCACATGATAATGAAAGCCATCTCATTCTTTCAATTGGTTCTTTTGTCCATAAAATTAAATTTTTTAAAGTTAAATCATCATTTGATGAATATATTTTTTTATAATTTAAATTTTGATTTTCATTAATTAAATCATTTGGAGATGAATTATCAACATAATTTTGATTATTTTTTTTCTTAAAAAAAGATATTAATTTATAATATTCATTTAATTCATTTTGAATTGCATATGTAAATGATTGAATAAATTGAGATGGAATATTACTTTGATTAAAGAAAGTTAAATAATTTGAAACATTTCTATAAAGCCAACCTAATTCACATAATTCTCCAATTATATCTATTATATTTTCTTTAAATGGAATATATTGATTTAAAACAAAAGAATCTTTTTTAGGATCATATGATAGATAATGACCATTTATTCCTTGAAATACAAACATTAAATCATTTATTAATTCTTTTTCTGTTATTATTTGAGTTGTTTTTGATGTATCTACTATTATTGGAGATAAATTTTTTTTATCTATATTTTGATTAATTATATTATTATTTGAATCTTTATTTATAAAATCTAAATTATTTATCATTTCAATATCATCTTGGTTATTATTCATTTTTAATATTGTATCTAATAATTCATTTGTTCCTGAAAAATTATTTGTTTCATTTTTTGGTTTTGATAAACCTAAAAGTAAATATAAAATACTCCATCTATTTGAAGGAATTCTTTTTTTTGTTAATAAAGAATATAAAGTTTGTAATCTTTGAATATAATCCATATTACCATGATTTATTTCAGATACTTTATCAAATAACATATTTAATATTTTACTTTCATCTTTTTGAAATACACTAAAAGATGATGATAATATTCTTCTATAATAATTTATATAATTTTCTGGCAAATCAGCATTTATTGGCATTAATGGTGAAATTGAATGAAATAATTTCTGAAGAAAATTATTCATTTCTCCAGGATCATATTTCTTCATAGGACTTTGATTTTTCTTAATTGAATAATTATTCCTATTTGACATTATTAAATTTAAAATTAAAAAATAAAAAATTAAAAATAATTATTATATGATTTAAAAAAATATTATTAAAATTTTCTCAATCTATAAATTAAAATATATTCATAAAAAAATCATTGAATTTTCTTAAATATTTTTTTAATTATTCAAGATTAGGATTGAATAAAACAAAATTTATTAAAAACATGTTTTATTTTAGATTAATTATTGAATACATTTTTAAATTAATTTTTTTTTCATTTCATTACCAAAAATTCAAAAATTATATTTTTGATAATAATTTTTTAAATAAAAAACCATATTTTAGAATAAATTTCTGATAATATATATTTTTATTTTATGAAAAACTACAAATTATTTCTAGATATTTTTAAAAATAATTTTTTATATCAAAAAAATTTAATTTTATATTAAAAAATCAAAAAATAAAAATATAAAAAAATGGGAGCAACCCTTCAAACAATGGGAGATGAATCCCATCCTCAAAAATACAATGAAATAATCGAAGGATTAAAAACTGGAAAATTTAAAAACATAACATTTATAACAGGAGCAGGAATATCAACATCAGCAGGAATTCCAGATTTCCGTTCAAAGGGAGGATTATTTTCTCAAACTCAGAAAAAATATAATTTATCATCTCCAGAGCAATTTTTCAATATAAGTTTATTTTACAAGCATCCAGAATATTTTTATGATTTTTGCAAAGGATTTAATATAGATCATTGTAAACCAACAATAACACATTTATTTCAAGGATTTTTAGCAGAGAAAAAATTATTAAATAGAATATTTACTCAAAATATTGATGGATTAGAATTAAAAGGAGGATGTCCAAAAAATAAAGTTACTTTTGCTCATGGAACAATAACAAAAGCATCTTGTCCAGAATGTTTAAAAATATATGATATAGAAGAATTAAGAAAATATGTTGATGAAGGTAAAATTATGTATTGTTCTGATGATGGAAAACCTATTAAACCTAGTGTTGTATTTTATGGTGAAAGTTTACCTGAAACATTTTTTAATGAATTTAATGATATTAAAAAAGCTGATTTAACTTTTATTATGGGAACAGGACTTAAAGTTTTTCCTTTTAATAGATTACCTCATGAAGTTGATAAAAATTCATGGAGAGTTCTTATTAATCGAGAAAAAGTTGGAGGAGCTTGGTTTACTACTAATTGGTTTGGATTCGATGTTGATACTAAAAAAGATCTTTTCTTGGAAGGAAATACTGATGATATTGTTTTAAAAATTGTTGAGGATTGTGGATGGAAACAAGAATTTGAAGAGTATAAAAATAAGTTTTTTTAAAATTTTCTTTTAGTTTTTTTTTTATATATTTTTTTATTAAAAAAAAAAAAACTTTAGTTT
Source organism: Isotricha sp. YL-2021b (assembly GCA_023805745.1). Lineage (NCBI taxonomy): Eukaryota > Ciliophora > Litostomatea > Vestibuliferida > Isotrichidae > Isotricha > Isotricha sp. YL-2021b. The sequence goes on along the minus strand of JAJJKW010000235.1, from coordinate 41,976 downwards.
TAATAATTATTTTTATATTTAAATTATTATTTGGATTTTTATTTATTTTTTTTTTTTCTTTTTGAGATGGAAAAGAAGAAAATTAATTTGATTTTGGAAAATATGAATTCTGTTTATTTTGAGTTTAAGAAGTTTATTCAAGAAAATTTTGGGAAGTTTAAAACATTATGTAATGAAGAAAGTGATATTGTTTCTTGGAAAAATGAAAAAAAGATTAAGAATAAAAAAATTGAAGATTTCTTTTATAATAAAGAAAATATTAATAATAATTTTAACAATATGAAAATTAGAATTTTAGAAATTATTAAAGAAATTGATAAATTAAAAAAAGAAGTTGAAGAATCATTAAATGATTCACCTTTTTTAAGTAAAAATCCTTTAGTTTGTAAATTTTTACTCGAATTACCAAGTAAAATAAATGTTATTCATTCATATCTAAATGTAATTGAAAATGAAATTAAAAATTATAAATATGATAATATAGATATGATATTTAATATGATAAATATTTCAATACAAACTATAAAAATAGATGTTTAAATTGGTTTTTAGAAATAATTATTTTCAAAGTGGGAAGAATGTTTTTTCAGATTAATTATTCATTTTTAAATTATGTAAAATAAGAAAATGTACTATTTAAAATATTATAAATATTTATTTAGTTTATTATTTTCTTTTATCATTTTGATTTTAAAATATTAAAATAAGAATAAAGAAGAAACATATTATTCCTAAATTTTTTTTAAAAAATATAATAATTGAAAATGTTTGAATATTTAAAAACAAAAAACAAATCAAAAATAAAAAATATTCAATCAACAACCTCAATAGATATTTCAAAGACAAATTCAGTGAAAAAATTAAATTTAGAAATGAATGGAAATAAAGTAAACTACATAAAAAATAATTTAAACTTACAGAAAAAAAGAAATCAAATAACATTAAATAATTCAAAAAGTAATTTAAATTTTTTAAAAAAATATTCTCAAACAAGAAGTATATCACCTTTAAATTTTGATATAACTCCAAAAAAAAATGAAAGAAATTTCCAAAATAAAAGAACTCAAATGACAATGCCAAATAGTGTTCTTGATTCTCCAAATAGAAGCTATAATAAAATAATTCTAAGTTTAAAAAATGAATTTGATGAAATTACAAGAAAAACTCAATCTAAAGATTCAAAAGAAAAAGAACATAAAAATACATCCTTAAATAATTCTAATTATTTTCATCGTAATTCAACTAAAAATATTTTAGTTTTAAATAAAAAAAAAGAAAATAAAAAATTTGGAAGTAATGAATATATGTTTCATCCTTCGAAAAAAAATAATAAAAAAAAAAAAAATCATTGTATAAATAATTGTTCTATTAATAATATTTATTTGGGGACAAATATCACTTTTTCAAAAAATTTATCTATTATAAAAGAAAATAATTTTTCTTTATTAGGTCAAAATGATCCAAAAAAAGAAAAGAATAAAATACTTGAAAAAGAAATTATAGATTATAAAATAACAATAAAAATATTAAAAGAATATATTCAAACTCAAATAAAAAGTTATAAGGATAATTCAAGGAAATATAATAAAGAATATATTCAAACTGAAACTTTCAAAAAAATTAAAATTTTAGAAAATGAAGTAAAACAATTATCAAAATTTAATCAAAACTTAAAATTAATTTGTTTTAAATTATTTTATGAAATAGAACAAAATTATAACTCTTCATTAGAAAGAGAAAAAAAAATAAGAAAAATTATAACTCAATTATTGGATGAAAATATTTATTTAAGAGAACTATCAAAAACTGAAAGAATAATAAATGAAGAAAGTCTATCAATAAAAGATAGTTATTTTAAATTATATTTGAATAAATCTTTTAAAGAATCTGCAAGTAAAACTTTTAATAAAAAATTGAAATCAACAGAAGATATTTTTTCTAAATTACTAGTTATAGAATTAGAAGACACAATAAAAAGAGATGATAAAAATAAAAGAGATAAATCTCGAATAAAATTAAATATGAATAGAAATAGAAATTTCAATAATAAAATAGAAATAAAAAAAGGTCCTTCATATAAACAAAGGAGAATTGTTTATATAAAAAAAGTAAATACATAAAAAAAAATATAAATAATGAAAAAAGAAAAAATAGGAATTTTTATTATTTTAAATAATCGTTATTATGTCTTATTTATTATAAATATTATTGTAAAAAAGTAATTTAACTTTCTTTTTTATTTTCATCATTATCTTTTTCATGAATAACAAAAGCAGAACAAATCATTCCAATAGAAGCAACAAAAATAACAATAAATTCAAAAGAAGGGATATAACTTTTCCAATTATTAGGAAAAAGTCTTAATTGTTTATTAATTGTAACATAAGGATTAACAAAAATTAATGCTATATAAAAAGTAATAAATCCAGATAATAATTGAAACATTTTCATATTTAACATTGAAAGAATTGAAAAAATAGCAGAAGCTCCTAAAAAAAAAGGAAATGCTGATATTATTTTTGTAGAATAATTATTTATTGTTTCATTTGTTAATCCTGAAAGTCTTAACATATATACTATTCTTTTTTGAAAATCAATTGCATTTTTGAAAAAATCTGAATATTTATAATATGCGAATACTAAAGGAAATTGATATATTATTGCTCTTTTTATAAAATTATTCATCTTATTTTATTTTAAAATATAATTTTTTATTTATTAATTATATTTAATAATAAATTCTTTATTTAAAGAATTATTTTTTTTTAATATTATTATTAAATAGAAGATGTTGTCTAATCATAAATATCAATTAACAAACAAAAAAAAGATTTTTTGTACAAATTTACATATTAATGATTCACAAAATATGAAATCATCCTTATTTAAAAACTTCAATATGAGAAAAATAAATAATTCCAAAACAAGAAATACCTCTTTAATAAAAGAAAATATTTCATTTTCAATGAAATTAAATAAAAAATTAAATTCAATTTATATAACAAAAGTAACAGGTATTAATAAACATTCAAGAAATAAAACATTAATAACAAAAATAGACAAAGGTTTAAGAAATCAGAAAATAATAGATTATTCATCTCATTATATGACAGAATTAAATGATAATACAAATAATAAAAATTCAGCAGAAACAACAACAACTGCTATAACAAGTAAAAGAAATATTCAAATTACAAATGTACCAACTATACCTTTAATCAATACTAATTTATCAAAAATAAATAATAAATTATCAAAAGAAAAATTTTGTAAAATTAAAAATAAAATATGTAATAAATTTAATTTATTAAGAGGTACATCTTTACACTTTCATAATAAAAAATCATTTGAAGAAGAAAATATAATTACTGAAGAAAGTATTTTTAATAGTAAAAATAGTAGTAGTCAAAATAAATCTTCTAGTAAAAAAAGTTTAAAAAATACTGATTCTAAAAATACAATTAGTTCATTTGATAATATTGATATCTCTTATACTTATTCTGATGATACTGATACAAAAAGATTTCAAAATTCAAAAAAAAAATTAAATGAAAATTTCGAAAAAAAATTATTTAACAAACACAATGGAGTAACTAGAAACTATAATAATCAAAATTCTAATTTAACTTATAATATAAATAAAAATAAATTATCTGTTGAAAATAATAATGAAGATTTTTTGACTTTTTGTGAAGAAATGAATAAAATATTATTTGGACAATAAAGTTAATGTATGATAATTATATATATTAATAATATATAATTACCTTATTATATAAATAAGAGAAATAATTTTAAATATATTGTAAAAAATTATTATTTAATTCTGCATAAATAATTTTAATTTTTAAATGAACAATTTAAAAAATAAAACTCAAAATATTTTAAAAAAATCCTCAATTAAAAGTCCATCAAATCTTAATTCTGATTTTCATATTGAATTTAATAAAAAGAAAGAAGAAATGTTTCCATATCAAGATATACATTTAGAAAATATTACATTTAAAAAACCAAGTGAAAATCCCGATTTTAGTATTTTAACATTTTCAAAACCAATAATAACTACAAACTATGAATATTTAGGAATAATAGGAAATTCACCAATTAAAGAAGATAAAGTTTTTATTTGGAAATTAGATAATATTGAACAACCAATTTATAATTATAATTTGAATAATATTTTAAATTTAGATTTTGCACCAGATAATAAATCATTTATTATTATAACTGAGAAAGAGATAATTCATTTTAATTTCCAAAATGGTGAAAAATTAATTAATATAACATTCATTTCTGAAATTAAGAAATCTTTGTGTTCATGTTTTAGTATTCCTTGTAATTTTTATGCTTTAGCAACTGAAAAAAATTTATTTATTTGGAATCTTCAAAATGGTAAAAATATTTTGAATATAAATGATAATTCCCCTACAAAATTTATTAATATTGACATCTTAATTTCTATATCTGAAACAGGTAATTTAAAAATTATAAGTATTGGAAAAGAAGGAAAAGTTTTAGTGAGTTTTCAAATTGATAATATAAAAAAAAATACTGAAATATTATCTTGTATGGTTAATAAAAAAAAAGATAAAATTTATTATATAATTAAAAATGGAATTTACTGTATAGATATTATTTATTCAAAAGGAGAACAATATGAATATAAAAGTAATTTAATTCATAAATTTGAAGACACAATACCAAATAATGACATAAGAACAGGAAAAATAAGTCAAGATTGTAAAAAATTTATAATAACTGATTATGAAACAATATTTATTTATGATATGGAAAAAGGTTTAATTTCAAATATATTAAATCAACAATTTAATGATTTTTTTTTTTCTTTTTCTTCATCAAAAATAGTATTGATAGATGATAATCATATAAATATAAAAATGACAACAGAAAAAGATAATAATGAAAAATCTCAAATAAATATATGGTTAAATAATTCTTTTTCAAGTATAGATTCATTTAAATATATAGAAAATTATAGTATATTCTTAATAATAATAGATGAACATAGTGCAAGTTTATTTGATTGTGAAAAAGGAAATTTAATATATAAATGGTATAATCCATTATCAATGTGGTATAAAAGTATTTCATTAACTCCAGAAGATTGTGATACAACTTTAATATCAATTAAAACAACAAATAATTTAGTATATATTTATGATTTTACAGATGGAAGTGAAATTTTACCTTTAATTGGTTTTAATGCTTATACTTGTTGTTTTTCTAATGATGGTAATAATATTGCAATGGGATGTGTTGAAGGTCAAATTATAGCAAAGATATTTGATTTAAATGATACTTCAAATCCTATTTCTTTATATAATAAAGCTAATAAAAATTTAAATACAACTGTTAAATTTTCTAATACTAATAATGTTTATTTAATTTGTGTTAGTGAAAATCAAGAACCTTTATTATTTGATATTGAAAGACAACTTGTAATTAAAAAATTTAAATGTGATATTTATTTAGATTTTATTAATGAAGTTAATATGAGTAATAAAGAAGTTTTTTATATAAAAGGTCATCAAGGTAATATTCCAATTGCTTTATTATTTTCAAGTAATCATAGAGAAATTTTAAAAGTTTTTAAAAATTGTAAATATATTGAAATTTCAAAAGATTCAAATTATTGTGTAACAAATATATCAAATATAAATAAACAAAATGAAAATAAATTAAATATTTGGGATATTGATTTAAAAAATCTTAATTTAAAATGTAAGGATATTCCATTAGATGTAAATGAAAGTTTTTTATTTAAAGATAATATTTGTCTGTGTAGTGTTATTATTGGAAATAATGAAAAAAGATTTGTTTTAATAAATTTAAAAAGTGGAGAAATGATTGGGGAAGTTATATATACTCAATTGTCTAAAGATAAAAAATATATAATGGAATTAAATGTTTCTAATGAAAATCAAGATATTTTAGTTTTAAGAAGATATGAATTTACTTAATTTTTATAAATTAATTATTATCTCTCCTAATTGAATTTTTATAATTGTTTAAAAATTGTTTTGTAAAATCAAATGAATTTTCTGAAATTTCATATTTTTCATTAATTAAACTTACAATAAAAAGAAAATCTGGTATTAAAACTTTTTTCTTTTTAACTTCACAATATTCTTCTTCATCATTATCAGAAATTAAACATTTATTATAAAATTCATACATTTTTTCAATTCTATCAATTACATTTGATAAATCTTTTCTATTATTTAATATATTAAAATATTGTCCATCTTCATTATTTTCAATTTCAATTTTATGATAAGACCAATCATTAATAGGATTATCAATTCTATATTTATTTAATAAAGAAAGAAATTTTTTAACAGGAGTTTTAATCATCATAGAAGATTGAATTAAAATCATAGTTTTTTCAAAAAATTTTTTTTTCTTTGGCCATTTATTTGAAGTTTCAGTTATTTGTTTAAAAAAACCTTCTAATTTTTCTCTTAATTTTTTATGTTTAAATTTTGTATATTGAAATTCAATTAATTTACCTAAATATTTATATAAAGCACCAGTTAAATCCATTGACATTAAATAATTATCATCTAAAGTTTGAAATATTTCTCCATATTCATTAAAATTTTCATCAATTTCTTCAACATTTAATGTATTATCTATTTTTATTCTCATTTCATTAAAACTTTCTTCAGTTCCTGAAATTACTTTTAATTCTTCTATTTTTCTTTGAGAAAGTAAATTATATTTTTCTTCATTTTTTGTTACATTAAAAAATAATCCTATTACATCTAAAGTTCTTTGATCTGTATTTTGTTCTAATATTTTTTGAATTAATAATGAAAAATTTAATTGTAATGAATATATAAATAATAAATTTTTATCTGAAAATAATTGCTGAGTTAAAATATTAAATGCTTGAGTTAATTCTTCATTTTTATTTATTGCTACTAGATTTTTTAAATTTCCTATCATTTCTTCTGGGAAATTTATTTGAATAGTATTTTTAGTACATTCAAAGAAAAATGAATTTAAAGGTCTAATTCTATAAAAAAGATCTTCTGATGTTAAATAAGGAATTATATATCCTTCAATTATATAATTAGGTAATATATTTATTGACATTTATTTAATTTAATTTTTATTTATTGATCAAAATTTGAAAATTTTTAATATATTTTTATTTGAAAATTTGGTAATTTATCTATTTTATAACTTATTTCAAAATGGAAAAAATAACAAATACACCAAATGAGGCACCACCTGTATTATATAAATTTAATCAAAATGATATTCCAAGATGTCTTCAATGTAATTTAATTTGTTCTCTTCAATTAAATTATAAAGAAGGAAAACCTTTTATTAATTTTGAATGTGAAAATAATCATAAAGGAAATATTTTATTAAAAGATTATATGAATCAATTGAATAATTATTCTCTTTCAAAAGAAAAATGTAGTGATTGTAGTAAAAATCAAAAAGAAGTTAAAGGTGATTTTTCTTATTGTTCAAAATGTAAAAAATTTATTTGTTATTCATGTATTATAAATCATCCTTATAGTGAGAAACATAATATTATAAATATTCAAAGATATGATTGTTTATGTAAAATTCATTCAAATTATTATGACTCTTATTGTATTAATTGTAAAAAAAATTTATGTGCTTATTGTACAAATAAACATGAATCTCATGAATTAATATTTTTATCAAAATTTAATTATACAGAAGAAAATAAAAATAAATTAAGGGAAGAAATCAATAATTTAGAAAAAAAAATAAAAAATTTAGATAATATAAAAGAAAATATTATTTTAGAAATTAACAAATTGAAAGAATCCACTGAATTAGAAATGAAATTTATAAAAATTTTATTAGGTTCTTATGAATATGAAGAAAATCAAAATAATTTAAATTATAATATCATTCAAAATTTAAAACAATTTGAAAAAAAATTTAAAACAAAGAAAATAGGAATATATGAAAAAATCTATTCAGAAGGTAATAAATTTATTTCCTTTCTTCAAAATTTACAAAAATTAAGTCTGAATTCGTTGAAAAATAATTTTAAAACACTGAAAAATAATTCAAACAAAATATTTCATTTATCAAAATTAAATGACGGAAGGTTAATTTCTTGCTCATATGATTGTTCCTTAAATATTTATAAAAAAGATTCTTTTGATCTTCAATTATCAATTAAAATACATTCAAATAACCTTTTTTCTTTCACTCAATTAAATGATGGAAGAATAATTACCTGTTCAGACGATAAAACAATGAAAATAATTAAGTTAATTGGAGAAGATAAATATCAAAATGAACAAACTTTACAAGGTCATAATTCCTCAGTAAGGAAAGTAATTGAAATTAAAGATAATGAAATAGTTTCTATATCAACTGATAAAACAATGAAAATATGGAAATTAAATAATGAAAATAAATATATATGTTCTAATACAATTAATTTTCAAAATGCAGGTTCATGTTGTAATATTTTAAAATTAAATGAAAATGAATTTGTTACTTCATCAGAAGGAGATAAATATATAAAATTTTGGAATTCAAATAATTATTCTAATATAGCAACCATTAATAATATTGAAACTTATTGTACATTAAAAACTATGTGTTTAATAGAAAATGATTTATTATTAATTGGAGGAAATAATTCAAAAGGATTTTATTTAGTTAAAATTTCTAATCATCAATTAATTAAAAATATTAGTGGTCCTAAAATAATTTTTTCTATTAATTTATGTTTTGACGGATTAATTTTATGTTCATTATATGATGAAAAAGGAAATAATTCCCTTGTGAAGTATAAATATGAAGAAGAAAATTTAAAGAAAATTGTTGAAAAAGAAAAAGCAGATAATGGATACATTCTTTCATGTGTTGAATTAGATGATGGAACAATTGCTTCTGGAGGACAAGGAGATAACTATACAATTAAATTATGGAATGATTAACTAAAATATTATTATTTTTTAACAATAATATTTTTGTTATCAAATATCTATCTTATTTGATTTAATTATGAATCATCTTTTTTTGAAAAAAACAAAGACATATATATATTTTATAATATGTATATATTTTAAAAATATAAGATAATTAAAATTTCTGAATTCCTCTTTTTTTTAAATTAAAATATTATAAGAACAATAATAATATTAAAAATCATTAAAGAAAAAATATAATTTCAAAATTAAAAACAATAAAAAACAATTGCTTAAAAAACCAAAAAAAAAAAAACGTTTTAACTAAAAATTTCTTCAAATTGTTTTAATTCATTTTTCTTTTTATCAAATTTCTTAGTACAAGGTCCATAAGGTTTAAACTTCCTAAAATCCCAATCATCATAATCATTAATAGCTTTAGGTATATGATGATAAGGAGAATTTAATTTAAATTTACTACTAAAGAAAGTTTTAGTAGGAATATGTTTATTATAAGATAAATGATAATTTGAAGCAAAATCTCCTTTATTAAAATTTCTTTGACAACCATGTCCAAATAATAAATTTCCAACTAAACCATTTTTTTTAGAATATAAAACTCCCATTGTATCAGCCATATGAAATTTTTTTAAAGTTCTTTGAGTTTGACTATAAATATTTTCTTTAGGTTTAATATTATTTTTTTCATTTTCATATATTTTTTTATAATATTCACTTTTAATTTGAGTAGGTAAAAATGAATTTTTATTATCTAAAACATATTCATTTTTCTTTTTTAATCCTTCAAAATCATTTAAATTTTTTCTTGTAAAATCTACATCTAAATCATAATTTGAATTACATGTCATTGTTAATTCATTTTCATCTTTATGAAACATTTCTGGAGTTACATGAGGCCATTTATATTTATCTTGAAATTCACTTTTTATTAAATTTCTTTCATCTGTTATTGTTTGAGACATTTGTCTTTTTCTTATGTCACTTCCATAATTATCTTCTACAAAATTACCTATTAATACTCCTTGACGATATGGATTAAATCTTGAACTTGTCAAACTGTACATTGACATTTTTGTTGATTTATTTTTTTTTTTTTTCTGTTTTTTTTTATGATAAATAATTTTTTTTGAAAGCGATTTTTAAAATTTTTTATTTTTTAGATTATTTATATTATAATTTGTTTTATTTTTTTCTAAATTAAATTTAAGTTTATTTTTTTATTTGAAGATTTGTTTATAATAATTTTTACTTTTTATTTTATTATTTTGTCCTTTAGGTTATTATTAGGAGAAATATTTTTATTATTTTGACTTTTATTTGAAACTTTTTCTCTTTTTAATAAATAATTTGCTTTTGGAATGTTTAAAGGTTGTTTTTCATATTTTTTATTTTGATTTGCTTCTTGAAGTCTATTATATAATTCACTCATCGATTGACTATCATTATTAGTAAAATATCTTTTTTCTGAAGAATATCTTTTATTATTTCTTAACATAAAATCTGATTTGTCTTTTTTATATTTATTTTGAATTGGAATATTAAAATTATCTCTATTAGATTTTATATTATTAATATTAGAAAAGTTATTATTATTTAAATTATCATTTGAAGGAAGAAGTCTATAACTATTACTTTGTGTATTTTTTTCTTCATTTAAATTTTTAAAATTTGAATTTTCATTTACTTCAATTTTATTTGGTTCTTTAAAGTCTTTAAATAAACTATAAATATCCCTATCTTTCTCGTTATTATTATTTAATTGATAATTTTTTCTTATTTCTTGATTATTATCAACAATATTTTTTTGTTGATTGTAATTATTTAATGAATCATTAAAATATTGATAATTAATATCTATTCCATAATTATTATTCAATGGAATATTTTTTTCATTTTTATTATTTTTCATTTGATTTTGTTTTAAATTAAATGAAAAAGAAGACGTATCATTATAATTTAAATTTTTATTTGTTATTATTTTTAGATTTTTATATTTTTCAGGATTTAATAAAACTAATTCAACAATTTTTAAATTTGACATTAAAATTTCATTATCAGAAAAGCAACTTAAATAAATATTTTCATTAATTTTAAATAAATCTCTTAATTCATTTAAAAACATAGAAACAGTAATCATTGGTTCAAAATTTAATTGAACAAGAATAGTTTTTTGTTCATAAGTGATATTTAATTTTAATTCCTCCAAAATTAAAAGTTTAATAGATTTAAGAATAAAATTTTTATCATGAAAATTATTAATTTTTAAATCTTTAAAGTTATTATTAGTCAAATAACAAAGATCATATCCATTAATTTGATTATTGGCAAAATTTGAAATATATTTATCCATCTTTATTTTCATTAACCATTGTTGAACTTCTCCTTGACTCCAATTTGATATAAATTTTGAATTCATAAAATTGTTTTTTTTAAATTAAAATAAATTAAAATAAATTCATTTTATTATATTTAATTTTTATAATTAAATATTTCCCAATTTTTATCATAATATTTACATTTTATTTCTTATGAAAATTAAATAAAATCATTTCTTCAAATATATTTTTTTTTTATTATGTTTAACATAAGGTAATAATTTTTCACACATTGAATTATTACAATTAATATGTTTTTCTTTTTTTCTTTCAATTTCTCTTTTTTGATTTTCTTTCCTTATTTCTTCATAATCTCTTACATCAGATTTATTTAATAATTTTTTTAATTTTTTTCCTCTTTCCAAGAAATAATTTTTTGAAATTATATATTCTTCCTTTATTGTTTCTTTATAATTTTTAAAAACTTTTTGTTTATATTCATTAATCAGATTACAATTAGTTTTTTTTTCATTATTTTTTTCTACATTAATAGAATATTTTGAAAATAAGTAATCTTCAAATTCTGATTCAGAAAGAATTGTCTTTGATGAAAAGATTATCCCACTCAAATTATATCTTGCACGAAATAAAAATTGTTTCAATTTCATCATTTTATTATAACTAAATTTATAATGTCCTATTTGAGAATTTAAACTTTTAAAAAGTTCTGTACATGATATTAAATAATTAAAACAATCTCTGAATAAATTTATATTAATTAATAATTCTTCCATTTCATCATCAACATTAGTTTCTTTTAAAATATCATATGGACTTTCATTAAAATTATAATTATTGATTAAATATTCTTCATATTCTTCAATTAATAAATGACTAATTTGTAAAAAAAGAGAAGATATATTTTCAAGTAATAAATTCATTTTTTTAATATAAAATATATTAATATTTCCTTTTTGAATTTCATTTTTTATTCTATATAAAAATTTATTATGAAATCTTTCTACATTTTCATTTATAATTTCTATTTCATTTATTATAGTTTTTCTTTGATATTCTTTATCATTTATAGCTTTTAAATCTTTTTTAGGAGAATCAAATCCATTTTTCACTTCCCAATTTTTATCATAAAATATTCTAAAATTTTTTTTTCTTGAATTATTGCTTAATTCAAAAGAATTAACTATATTTTTAATTTTTGAATAAAAATCAGGTTTTATTAAAGAAACTTTAAATTTTTTTTCTTGTTGATTATTAACTTGAATTTTTTTAATATAACTTGAACTTAGACTTTTTCTAAATAAAAAAATTTTTTTTTTTGGAGAGTTCATTGGTGTATTTGACAAAAAAGAAGTATCTTTCGTTGTAGAATTGTTAGAAATATTTGGATTTATATTCAAAAAGCTTTTAATATTTTGAGTTAATTTAAAAAATGAATTTGAAAAACCTCGAAATGAATTATTTTTCTTTTTATTATTATAATTTTCAACTTTTTTAATTTGAAATTTTTTTAAAATATTTCTTAATTTTTTTGATTCATTAACACATTTATATTTTTTTTCTTTAATTTGTTCAATCAATGATGTAAATTTAGTATTATAAAACATATAATTTTTTGAAGAAGGATTTTTTTGATTATTTGGTATTTTCTCCTCGTTATTATTATCTATTATAATTTTTTTTTCTTTTATATTATTAATTTCATTATTTTTATTTTGCATATTCATTTTAAAGTAAAAGGAAAAAAATAAAAATAAAATAGACTTAATTAAAAAAATAAAATAAATAATTAGTTTTATAACAATCAATAAATTCCATAAAAACTTATTAAAATAATAAAAAAAAAAAAAATATAAAAAAATATCATTGAAATAATAATATATAATAATATATAACCAAAATTCAATATAATATAAATGAATGGAGTCTTCAATATTTTTCCACAACAAACTACAACATCTGTTCAAATAAACGACAAAATAAACTTTAATTTAAATTTAATTAATCCTTTATTATTCTCAAGCCAAACAAAAAATAACAACAATGAAAATATAAATAAATTTCCTATATTTAACTATTATGATGTAAACTATTTTAATTTCCTATTTCAAAATTACAAATATTTCTTATTAACAAACCAAAATTTAGCAAATTCAGTTATAAATAAAAATAAAGAAGAAGAAAGTAGGAAAAATAACTACTTTCTAATAGGAAAGAAAAAAAAAAGAAATGGTAAATTATGTGTAAATTGTCCTCATACATATGCTCCTCATTATGCAAAAGGAATGTGTTCAAATTGTTATCATTCAAAAGGTAGAAGTAAAAAACCTTGGAATTGTATTCATGTAAATAAATCACATTATGCTTTAGGTTTATGCCAAAATTGTTACCAAATAGCTTATATAAAAAAACAAAATTTAGATGGTAAAAAAATTAATGGTAATGATTCTAATATTATAGATGATAATAATAATATCGTCTTTGATAAAAAAGATGGTGATGGTATAAATATAAATAAAGAAAAAAGTATTGATAATGATAGAACTTTAAGTGAAAATTAAATTTTCATGATGAGAGTTTATTAAATAATATATATATTTAAAGTTAGAAACTGGAAAAAAAAAGTAAACATTTTATCAAATAATTATTTGTTTACAAATAACCTTATAACTTTGAATATATATATTTATGTTATTTGATTATAATGTATTAATTTATTTTTATAAAAAATATTGGTTAAATATTTTTACTTTAATATTAAAAACAAGTTGATAAAATAAAATTTAGTTAATAAAATTTAGTAATTTTCTAATACTATATTTTCATACACTCTAAGTATTTTAATACATTAATTTATATTTTTATTTTTTTACATTTAACTAAATGTATAATTTTCGAAGTTAAATCATCTTGAGAATTTGATTTTAATAAATCATTTTTATTATCCTTATAATTAGTAAAAGTTCTTTTAAGTTTAACAACATTTTCAGGAGAATTTTTTCTTTTAAATTGTTGATATTCAAGTGAATAATCTTTTAAATTTGAACTTGCAAATTTTGTAGGTTCTTTTACATTATAATTTTTATGAAGAGAAAAAAATAGAGAATGTAAATAAGTAAAAAAACTTCTTTTTCTCATTTTTCCGGTTAATTTATCTAAACTTCTTTCCCTACAAGGAGATAAATCACATTCTATTGAATTAGCAGATAATAACAAACAACTTTCAGAACCTAATTTTGAATTATTTGAAGCATTTTTTGCAATAATTAATTTCTTTTTATATCTTAATTCTTTATAATGATGATAAGATTCAAATAAATAAGGATGAATAATAAATTTAAACAAATTATCATTATCTAAATTAATATTTTTTAAAAGATTAAAAGAATTTTTTTTTGTTTGTTCTTTTGATTTTATATGCTTTGTTTTTAAATTTATTGTCATATTTGGACAAAGAATTTCTAAATAATATTGAGAAGGTTTTGAATTTATCATTGTCTCATTCTTAAGGTAATTTGAGACTTCTTTATCTGATATTTTTAAAAGATTTGTTCTTATTTTATTTATTTTTTTATATTCATTTGATTTTCTATCATATGGAAATGAATGTTTTCTCTTATAAAAAAAATTTATATAATTATTATCATAATAATTTTCCATTATTAAATTAAAAAAATAAAATTACAGAATCAAAAAATATTATTAATTATTAATATTTATTATTATTTAACATTAGATATTTAAATTTAAAAAGAATGGAAGAGAAAAAAATAATTAAAATTTTGATTGATGAAGATGTTTATATTGGAGAAGGATATAAAGAAGAAAATTCCAATAATTTTATCAAAAATGGAAAAGGAACTTATTATAAGGATTATGAAAAAATTAATGATTCAAAATTTTATTTTGGTGAATGGTTAAATAATAAAAGAGCGGGTAGATTTTATTTAAAAAATGAAAATAATGATGTTTTACTTGGTAATTTTAATATAAATGGAAATGGAAAAGGAGTTTATTTTTGGTTTGATCAATATAAAAATCATTATGATAAATTTTATTTTGGTGAATTTTTAGAAGAAAAAATTTCAAAAGGATTTTTATTAAATCAAAATATTATATCTGATAATTATAAATTAAATGGAAATATATATTATGGTAATTTTAATAATGAAGGCAAAAAAAATGATAAAACTGGAATTATTTTTGATTTAGAAAAAAATTTAATGTTTTATGGAGAAATTAAAAATGATGAAGTTATATCAGGTCTTGAAATTGGTTTTGATATAAATAATAATATAATTTGTGCTGGAATTGATTTATCTTCTGAATCAAAAGTTGATAAAATTATTTTTGAAAAAGCATTACCTGACAATATTAAAAATAAGGTTAAAGATATTTTTCATAAATTTTATATTAAATATATTCAAAATAATTATATTTTAGATTCATTTGAAAAAATTGGGAATTTTGTAAAAGAATTAAAAATTTCTAATTCTAATGTTCCAAGTGAAGAGCAATTAGAATTAATTAATAATTATATCTCATTAATTCCTGAATTTTTTAATACTGATTTACCTCAATATACATTACCTTCTTTTAATGAGTAAATAAAAAAAATTTTATAAATATTAACAAATTTCACTAATAAAGCATATAAATAATCTATTTGTTCAATTGTTATTATTAAAATTAAATAATTATTTTCTATTGTAAAAATATTATTTTTAACTCCTTTTTTTTAAAATTCATTTTTGAAAAAAAAAACAATTATTAAATTTAACAATAGAATAGGGACAAGAATAAAATAATAATCTAACAATATCTGGACAAAATATTAGAGATATATGAAAATCTATACAATAATAATAATTTTAAAATTTATTTGTCTAATATTATTGATTTTATAATGGGAAAAAATATTAATAAAATGGTTAATACATTTATTATTTTTATTTAATTAAAAAAGATAAAAATTTTATCCTTATAATATTTATGATTTTAAATATTTTAATTAGTCGATGAATTAATCAAATTTAATTATTGGTAATGTATATATAATAAAATAAGTTTATAGTTTAAAATAATTATAATTTATTAAGAAAAAAAACATTTTTCTTTTTTATTTTCATAATTTAATCAACATTTATATTATTATTTCCTTCACCTTCAACATTTTCATTTCCTATAATTCCATTATTATCAATATTATTATTATTATCAATATTATTATTATGATTATCAAGATTATTATTATTATTAATGATATTATCTTCAATGATATTATTTTCAATATTATTATTATTATTTATTACATTATTATTATTTTCAAAATCATCCTCAAAATTTTTTTTCTCAAATTTCTCTTCTTCACAATAAATAATCCTAACTAATCTATCATTAAACCTTCTACAACATAAATTTCTTCTAGCATTCTTAGCTTCATCAACAGAATCAAAAAGAACATAAGCATTTCCCATTCCAGCAACATCATTTTCATCAACATCTTTCCTGGGCATAAAAACCTCATTAACTTTCCCATATTTTTCACATTCCAATTTAATATCTTCAGAAATTTCATTATAAACATCTTCTTTTTCGATATTTAAATCTTTACAAATACCTTTAAAGCATAACACTTTAGTACAAAAAGTGATTTTTTCTCCTTTTAGTGGTGCATTCATAATCCCATTAATCAAAACTGAAGCAACAGTATTATTAAGTAAATTATCATCTCCCATAGTCATTAACCCTTGATAAGTTTTTGGTCTTCCAACTTTTAAAGGTTTCCCCATAACATTAACACCATTTAAAACGAAACCTAAATTCGCTTCTTCAGGACTTCTAAATTCAACAAATGCATAATGACCATCTGAGCTAATCCATGCAGAAATAATTGGTTCTCCTGGTGAAAAACCTTCTGGTTTAACTGATAAAATTGTATTATTTAATAATTTAACTAATGTTTGTTGTGTTAAACCTGCTGGTAAATTTCCTATATAAAGTTTACGATCTGTTTTAGATGCTGTTGGTAGAAGTGCAAGAGATTGGACTAAGTTTGGATTTGGAATTTGAGGGTTTTGACTAGGAGATACTTTTGAATTCACTTGTGCTTGATTTGATGGTGAAGGTAATGTCTCTGGGAATAAAACTTGAGGTAGAGGAGGATTTAATAATGCTGGATTTGATGGGGCATCTGAGAAACCTGTTTGTATTTGGAATTTTACTGCTGGAGGTGTCTTACGAGAGGATTTTGACTTTGATGGTGATTTCTTATGGTGACGATGATGAGATTTTCGATGACGAGAATGTGATTCTCGATCTCGAGAATGGGAATAATGTACACGGTGAGATCTAATATTATTATTTTTTTTTTATTTTACCTTCGATAGGATGAACGACGAGAACGGGAGTGATGGCGATTTCGAGAACGATCTCTATAACGATCTCTTTCACGGTCTCTTTCTCTTCTATCCCTTTCTCTTCTTTCTTTATCACGTTCTCTTTCTCTTTCTCTATCACGATTTCTATATCGACTTTCCATTAAAAAATAGCAAATTATTAAAATAAATTTTAAAAAAATATAAAAAACCAATAAAAAAACAATTAAAAAATGCAATCTAACTTATCAAACATAACCTTATCACTTTTCTCAAATTTATCTCATGAAGATGGAGATAATTGTACATGGGATCATTTTAATTTAACAAACATAGATTTCTGTGAACATGCTCGTAAATATTGTCAAGGAAAATATTTTGATATATTATCTCTTCATTATTGTTATATAAAAATATCATATATATCACTTCCATTATTTTTTATAATAATGATATTATGTTTTTATTTCGCAGGAACAACAGGACATTATTATTTAGCAAAAATTTTAGGATTAATAGCAGAAAAAATGCATATGAGTCAAAATTTAGCAGGATTAACTTTAATTGCTTTAGGAAATATGTCTCCTGATGTTATTGTTGCAATTTTAGCAGGAGCTGAATCAGGAGTTACTACTTCTTTTTGTTCTCTTTTAGGAGGAGGAAATTTAATTTTAGGTATGATTATGTCTACTGTTATTTTTCTTGGAAAAGGTGTTAAAGTCGTTGGTGTTAATTTTATTAGAGATTTATGTACTTATTTAATTGGATTATCTGTTGTTGCTTTTTATGGTTTCAAAAAAAAAGTTAAATTAATTGAAGCTATTCTTTTTTTATGCTTATATTTTTTATATGTTGGTATTTGTGTTATTATGGAAAGAGCTTCTAAAAAAAATAAATTAGAAGATAGTTTATATTCAGTTAATGATGATACTTTTAATGAAGAATTTATTACTAAAATTTATGATGAAGATGATGATGAAATTATCAATGATAATAAAAGTATCGAAAATACTAAAAGTAGTGATATTGATAAATTTCAAAAAGGAGAAAATGAAATTACAAAAATAGAAAAAAAAAAGAAAGAATGGGATATGAATGAAGTTATGCAAAATTTATTTATGGTTAGAAAAGCTGTTACTAGAGCTTCTTTAGGAGGATTAAAACAATCTATTAATTTTAGTGATAGTAATATTAATGTTGCAAATTATTCTAAATTTAAAATTATGTTACTTGATATGTATTTATCAGAAAAACCATGGGATAAAAAAAATACATTTGAAAAAATATTTTCAATTTTAATAAACACAGTATTTGATTCAGTACGAAAATTAACTATACCACCATTTGAACAATCAAATTGGAATAAAACCTTATTTACATTTTGGCCAATAACAGTAAATTTATTTTTAACATTTTCTTTAAATTTATATTCATTATATTCAGAGCATTACATATTAGCAATAATATATTATTCAATAATGTTAATATTATGTTACATAATAAATAGAAAAACATATCGTGGAACATTACCAAATACACCATGGTTATTATTAATTCCTGCATTATTAACATCAATATTATGGATATATACTTCATCAAGTATTTTAATGAATATAATAACAGCAATAAAAGTATTATTACCAATAAAATTACCAGATACATTTTTAATAATGACAATAGTAACTTATGGTAATGCAACACCAGATTTTGTTGTTGAATGTTCACTTGCTTCAAATGGTTATGCTGAAATGGCTTTAAGTGGTGCTATTGGAGGTCCTGTTTTTGGATTACTTTGTGGATTCGGAGTTTGTTTAATTCAAGGATGCTTAGCTGAAGGAGGAATTGCTGCTTTTGATATTTTTAAAACTAAAGTTATTATCATGGCTTTCTTTCTTGTTGTTTTTGATGTTATTCAATTAATGATCAATGGAATTATTATGAAATTTCATATTAAAAGAAAAGTATGTATTATCGGGTATGTCTCTTATTTTATTTATTTTATGGGAATTGTTCTTATTTCTTTTGTTTTTAAATGGGATGATAAAGTTTAGTTAGAAGAATTTCATCAATAAATAATAATTTTTTTATATTAATTTATAATATTATTTAATGTATTAACTTTTTGTATATTATTTACAATAAAAAAATGATTTTCTTCTGGAGAATTTGGATCGGGAATGAAATTTAATTTTTTTATATTTTTACGAATTTTTAAATGTTTATTATTATCAAATAAATCATTATTTTTTATTGTTTTTGATTTTAATAATCCTAAAAACTTTTTTCTATCTATTTTTTTACGATTACTATTATCAACTTTTTCATCTTCTTTATTATTATTAATATTCTTTTTACTTGTATTATTAAAAAATTTCTTATTACTAAGATTTGTTTGAATATTAATATATGCATTACTTACATTTGGACTTCCATTTGTTGAATAAAAATTAAAGGCCAAATTTTTATTTTTAATTCTCATTGAAAAATTACTTCTTCTCTTATTTTTTTCTGTTGAATATGAATTTAAATTTGAATTTCTTGTATTATGATTATTATATATAAATGTATAGTAATCTTGACTTAAAACTGATTTATGTTTACTATTAATTTTCCGTTCTAAATTTTCATCTGTTTTTAATTTTATTTTTTTTGAATTTGAAAATTTGAAATTATTATTTATCATATCAATCGATAATTTTAAATTTTTATCTCTTTGATTAAGTTTCTTATGGGATATTGAAAAAAAACTATTATTTGATTTTAAATTGTTTTTAAATAAATTTTTCTTGGATAGTTTATTATTAAAAATTGATTGTGTTTGATTAAGAAAATGATTAGAATTCATTTATTATATTATTTAAAAAAAAATAAAATTAATTTAATTATAAAAATATATTTTATAATCCCCCATATTGATTTTCTTCAATAGGTTCATTATTATTTTCAGTACTAAATTTAATACTTAAAATTTCTTCTTCATCTCCATTATCCATTAAAATTTCATTATTATTTGAATAATTATTCTTTGTTATTTGATTACTTATTCCAATATTATTTTCTTTATTTTTATTTGACTTATGTAATGAAGTATATTGACTTATATTTAATTTTTCTATTATAGGATACAATATTTTTTCTTTTAAAGAAACCAAAAAATCATTACTTGAAAAATCTTCATCTCTGGAACCAAAAAAGAAGAAAAATAAAACAGCAAAAAATAGAACAATACTTAATAAAATTGAATAATAAAATAAATATAACATTCTCATATAAAATCTAATAATAGGCACTTTACAAACTTTAGTAAAATAAACATTTATTTTTTGACCATTATCAAAACTAATTTCCATATCATAATTTAATTTATAATCATTTCTCATTCCTTTATCCATATTACAAGTGAAAAGAATATAAATTTCTGAATAAATATTACTTAAATCTCCTCCATTATTACCAAAATCACCTTTAATAACAGAATTAACAACTTTATCATTAATTGGATTTAATTTTATAGGATTCATTTTATAACGAATTGGATCATTAGTATTATCAGCCAAAGCTATAATAAATTTAATATAATCACCTTGTATAATATTTTCTGCTTCTGTTATTTTACTTAATTCATTATCAAAGAAATAATTTAAAAAAACTGGTATATTACCATTTTCTAATATTGTCCAATATATTTCTTTTGTTGTAAATGCTATATTTATTTGAGGAGGTTTTCCATATAAATCTCCTTTACATTTTTTTATCCAAATTAATTGAAATTCATTACATTTATCTGGTTTAATTGTTAATTTTATTTTTGATTCTCCTATTTGAAATCTATCACAATTATATATTATTTCTATTGAAGTTACTTTTGATGTATTTGTTGATACTAAATCTAAATTTTCAATAACATAATTTGGTTTTAATAGTTTTTCATTATCTGATGTGACTGATATTGTTAATGAATTAAATGTTGAATTTTCTTTTATTGTATCAGTGATAAAAAATTTATCTGAAATAGTTTCTTCAAAAGAAGTAAAAATTGAACCTGAATTTTCTTTAAAATTATTATTTATTTCTCCATTTGGTAAATATATATTATTTGAATCACCATAAGTTTGGGTAATTGTGAAAGGACAAATTCCATTTTGATTATCTCCTACAATATCACATTTATTTCTTTTAAAAATTCCCAAGAAAATAATTAAAAAAACCAGATAATAATTCATTTTTTAAAATAAAAAATTCATTTCCTTATTATAATTATTGCGCACAAAAAAATAAATTTCCAATATAAAAACAAAAAAAAACAAAAAAATAAGAAATTATAGAAAAAAAAAACAGAAAAAATAAACAAAAAAAAAAAAATAAACTAAAAAATTTCATATTAAAAAAAAAAATGGGAGGATGTTCAGATAGAGATTCAACATCAACAAAATCAAAAGGAAAAAACCCAAAAAATCCAGTATTAGTAGTAGTAGGACCTTCAGGAGTAGGAAAAGACACAGTAATGCAGAAATTATTTGAAAAACATCCAAATTCATTTAAAAAAGGAACAACACATACAACAAGACAAAAAAGACCAGGAGAAGTAGAAGGAGTAAATTATTATTATGTTTCCCAAGAAGAATTTCTTAAATTAAAAGATAATGGAGGATTAGTAGAAAATAATTTTTATAATAATAATTATTATGGTTTATCTAAAATGGAATTAGAAAAAGCAGGAAATTTAGATAAAATTATGTATGTTATTATTGATATTAATGGTGCTGCTGCTGTAAATAATTTAAAAATTCCTGCAACATTTGTTGCTATTATTCCTGAAAGTGAAGAAGTTTTAGAAGAAAGATTAAAAGGAAGAGGAACTGAAAGTGAAGATGTTATTCAAGGAAGATTAAATACTGCTAAAGAAGAATTAAGAAGAATTAATGAAGAACCTTTCTTTAATTATAGAATTGTTAATAGTAATTTAGATAAATGTGTTTCTGAATTAGAAGAAAAATTAAAAGAAGTTTATGGAGATTTTAAGTAATTTATTTATTTTTAAATTGTTTTTTTGAGTTTTTTTTATTTTTTTAATGATTTATTTTAACTAATTTATTTTTCTTTTCAATATTCTTTTGGATATCCTTTTTTTATTTATTTTATTTCCAATTGATCTTCAAACTTTACTATTATTTATTCATATAAATATGAGGAAATCAAGATAAAAATATATTAAATAATAAGCCATAAGTATTATTATTAATTATAAACTTACAGTAATTAAAGCTTTTTTATATATTCAATTATTTTTAAGAATAAACAAATAATAAAAACTTTAGAAAAAAAATGAATCTAATGAATTTATTAAAAATATTTTTGAAAAATATTAATTTTTTGAAAAAATTTAATATATTTAATTTATTTTCTTTAAAAATTTCTTTCATTTTTTTATCATAATTAAAGAAGATTTTAAATAATTTATATATTAAAATATCAAATGAATTATTAAATGAAAAAGAAAATAAAAATATTATATCTCTATTATTAATTTTATATTAATTTAAACAATCATTAATTTTATATTTATTATTATTTTGATTATATTTAATTTATAAATCTAGTTATAATATAAAAAACATAAACAATAATACTATGATTTAAATCTATAATAAATATAATCTTTATAAAAAGTATTCTGTTTTTTGAATTAAAATTTCTAAATCTTTCTAATTTTAATATAATTAATTAATGTTTAATAATATTTCATATTATTTTGTTTTTTTCATTCTATTTTAGTTGTTATATTCCTTTTCTAATTAATTTAATAATCATTTTTTTAATTTTAGAGCTTATTTTTGAAATTAAACTTTTTATATTCCACAATAACTTTTTCCATTTTAAAGCTATATCTTACCACTATATTATTTATTTTACTGGTTTTTTTCTAATAATCATCGAAAATAATTAATGTATTTTACTGTTCATCCTTCAGTTTAACCTAAAGAGCAAAAATTCACCTGACTGATGATAAAAAGAAAATAATAAAACCCATCACCTCTCTAATTGTTTTTTTTCAATTTCATAACAAAAACTATATAATATAATTCATTTTTTAAAATAGGATGAAGGATGGTAAAAAAATAATAAAGTCACCCATTAATTTTTTAATTCACCTTTTTTTTCATTTATATAAACATATATTTTTAATTAATTATAAGTTCTAATTTGTACTAAATTTATAAAATAATCATTTAAAAAAGAATTAAAATAATATTTAATAAATTAATATAATCAATATTCAGAGAAACAAGTAATTTTATTTTTATTATTTATTTTTTTTTTTAATGAATACTACAAATATTCTTTATCAAAAAGAAGTGAATAAAGGATGGAATGAGTCTTATAGAGAATCTATTTTTGAAAAGGATTGTAATTTTCAATCTAAATGGGCTAATTTAAAAATACTTTTACAAAATAAAACTAGTTTAGAATCATCTGTCAATACTTTAAAAATTAATACAATTGAACAATTTTCAACAAAAATTCATAAAATTTATGAAAAAAAAATATTAATCAATCAAATAACAGAAAATAATAGTAAAATATTTTTCCGAAATTACAAAGATTTTATTATAAAAAAAATAAATATTTTAGATGGAGAAAATAATATTTCATATTATGAAAATATATATACAATCTTATTTGAATTAAGAAGGAATAATAATTTAATGTTAAAATTCATTGATTCATTATCAGAAAAAGAATATAATTTAATGATACCTTTTTTCTGTCATTTTTTTTATGAAAATTTTTATATGGAATCAACAGAACAGGAAGAAATGTTATATATTATATATTTACTTTTAGAAAAAGAAGTTGATAAATTAAATACTCCTTCAATAAACTCATTTTTAGATGATTCATTTATATCAAAATTTTTATTTGAATTATCAAATAGATATGAAATTAAATGTTATATTAATATAATATTGAATACTTTAATAAGGAAAATAGAATATGAAAATTTTGATTTTTATTCATTAGAGATAAAAGAAAATAAAAAAAAAAAAAATGAACAACAAGTTTCTCAATCATACTTTTTTGAGAATAGATCAACAAATACTACTAATTCAAGACAAAATTTTATTGATGATATGAGAAATTCAGAAATTAATCATAATCGAATTAGACAAAATTTAGATAATCCCTTTGGAATAAAAGATACTCAAATAAAATATATTCAAGAAAAATTAAAATTTAATCTAAATGAATATGAAATGAGAAAATTATTTCAGGATAAAACTGATCCTTTTCAAAGAGAATTATTATTAAAGCATTTAAGATATTCTAAAACTTCTAAAAATTCAAATTTATTTTCAAATATGAATTTTGTTGAGTTAATCAAAAATAAATGTTCCCAAGAAAATATGTCTCAATGTTGTATGGCTTATAAAATGGTTATTGAATTTATTGATTTATTATTTTATAATTTAGAAAATGAAACAATTATACCATATTCAATAAAAGCTATATGTAAAATTATATATACTTTAATAGAAAAAAAATTTAAATTTATTTCTGATTTAGAAAAAGATATATTTGTTTGTCAATTTTTCTTTGACAAATTAATTTTACCAGTTTTATTAAATCCTGATATAAATGAAACAGGATATAATTTAATTATATCAATGACAACAAGAAAAAATTTATATAATATATATTTAGTTCTTAGAAAATTTTCAAGAGCTGAATTATTTACAAGTGATACTAGTGATACTTCACCTCATTTTACAATATTTAATCAATATATTATAGATAATATACAAAAAATTAATGAATTTATTCTTAAAGTAACTAAAGTAGATTTACCTGAAAAATTACAATTACTTTCTGATTCTTTTTATGAAAATGAATCATATGTTTTAAATGACGAAACAAGAGATCCTAAATTAATAACATATGAATATTTCGAAGAAAATAAAAATGATTTTAGACAACATCGAAGTATTTGTTTTAATCGTGAACAATTAACAATGATAATAAATAAATTATATGAAAATGAATTATATAAATATTTACCAACTAATAAATCTTTTAAAGAATCAGTAATTAAATTATATGATTTTAAAGAATTTTTCCTTACTCAAACTGAAAATGATGAACAAACATTTTATGTAATAATGAATGATCAATATCCTCCTGAAGTAGAAGAATTATTATTAAAAAAACAAGAAACAGTTCCTTTAATTCCAAAGAAAGATTCATTAAATTATTTAAATGAAATAAAATATTGTATATGTTATTTATTAACTCATTTTGAAATTTTACCTCATTGGGATTGGGTTAAAGGAAATTATGAAACAGAAATTTGTTTTGAATTAATTGATAAATATTTAAGACATTATGATAATAATATTATATTACCTTTTAATAGTAATGTTCCTCTTTGTTGGTATAGTATGTATATTAAAAATAATATTAAGAATATTCCTCAAGAATATAAAAATAATGATTATCAATTATTACATGATGAAATTGTTCAAGAATTTTTATCTACTATGAAAAAATTAAATGATTTAAATTATTTTTTAACTATTCAAATAACAACAAAATTCTTTTCAATTGATCATAAAATTAAAATTACAAATGAAGAGTTAAAAAATATAAAATCAACTGAAAGAAATATTAAAACTGTATCTTTTATTGAAAGAAACAGTATACCTGTTTTATTAGCATCAAAAAATGAAATTAATAATGAGAGAATAAAAAAAGATAAAAATTATTCTTTATCGAATCAACCACATCAATTAAGTGAAATTATTTGTATAAAAGATATAAATGAAAAAGTAGAAAAAAATAATAAAATAGATTATAAAAATGATATAGATTATTTATTACATTTAGATGAGAGTATAAAAAAAAAATATAAGTGTGAGACAGTAAATGATTTTGCAGAAAAATTTTCAAATTATGACTCTATATATTTAGATATTGAAAAAATTGATGATAAAAAACAAGTAAGTATTACAAAAGCAAGAGAAGTTTTAGAGACATATATTGATATTGTAAAAGTTCAATTAAAAAAATATTTTTTTCCTAATTATGAAAAAATAGAAAGAAGTTTAGAAAGAACAGATTTAACAACTCATGAAATTGATGAAATAAAAAATCAATTAGATTCAATAAATGAAGAAATAGAAATTCAATCAAAAAGTATTTGGAATTATATTCTTAAAAAAATATGTAGTAAAAAATATCTTGTTTCTCCAATTCAAAAAGATTTAGACTTAAATAAAAAATGTAGAGAATTATCATGGATAAATCCAATAAAACATTTATCAATTAATCAAAAAGTTTATGATAATAATATATTTCAAATGATAATAAATCATATGAAAAATATGGATTTATTAAGAACTCCTTTAGAAAAATTAGATGAATTTGGAAGAGGAGTTCAATTAATAAATTCATTATATCTTTTTACAGGATATAAAACTAGTCCTGATGCTGATGATTTTATTCCTTTTGTTATTTATGCTTTAATTTTATGTCAACCTAAAAGATTATTTTGGTCTATTATGTTTATTAAATTTTTCCTTAATCCAAATGATTTATTTGGAAATAATGGTTATAATGTTAGTCAAGCTGAAGGAGCTGCTAAATTTATTTTAAATTTAGATCATACTAAATTACATGTTGATAAAAATGAATATGATGATAATTGTAAGAAATTTATATTTTTTGAAAATAATTCAAATTAAATATAATTAAATTAATTTATAATAAATATTATTTATAGTTTCTTTATTTTTATAATTTCAATTTATTATTAAATTCAATTTTATTATGGGATGCGAACAAACTAAAGAAGATGTTGAATCTGAAATGTTAGCTTTAAGGTTAGAAAGAGATAAAATTAGAGCAGAAAGAAATGAAATGATAATAAAATATAAAATGATAACTGGAAAAAATTTTAAATCTAAAAAAATTCCTGATTATTTATATACTGAAAAAAGAAAGAAGGAAAATATTTATCAAATTAATTCCCCTCTTTATTTACATAATATGTATAGTCCTTATACTTTAGAAACAAAGGAAGATGAATAGAAATGATTATGATTATATTCATCATCAATTAATATTAAAAAATATTTTATGAAATAAGAAAGATTTAACTAATTATTGTTTCTTATTTCAGTAAAATTTAGAGAGAAAAAAAAACAATAAGAAAAATAAAATTAATATAAGTTATAAATAATTTAGTAAGGTAAATAATAAATAAAAGAAATCAAACTTATATTTAATAAAAAATAGTATATATTAAAAATATTCATATTATTTTTTTATTTCAAAAAACATTTCAATATTTTCAATAAGTGAATTTAAAAAAAATAAATTAAAAATGGGAAATATTGAATGTGGTCAATTATGTATAAA
This sequence comes from Isotricha sp. YL-2021b, assembly GCA_023805745.1. Classification (NCBI taxonomy): domain Eukaryota; phylum Ciliophora; class Litostomatea; order Vestibuliferida; family Isotrichidae; genus Isotricha; species Isotricha sp. YL-2021b. Next base: position 13,893 of record JAJJKW010000235.1, on the reverse strand, counting down.
ATCAAGAAATAATTGTTTTAGAAATAACATAATAATAGCAAATACAAGAGAAGAATACAATAATCCAAATTCATTAAATAGATTAACTAATGCAGTGACAAATTCATATATAAGTTTTAATCCTAGAGAATCAAATTCTTCATTAAATAATTATAATCATAAACATAATACACCTTTGAATAAAAGTAAATTTGCAAAAATAAAAACAGATGTTAGAAATACAGAAATTCCAAGAGTTAAAATTGAAAGATTAGAAAAAGAAAATAGACCAGGTACTTATATAGGAAAAGATATAATGATAAATGAAGAAGAAACGAATAAAAATATATCAAAAATTAAAAATACCTTTCATTTAAATTTATTAGAAAGTTTAAAAGAAATTCAAGAAAATGAAAAAGAATTAAATGAAAGAATAGATGCAGTTAAATTTAATACAAAAATGAATTTAGATGAATTTTTAAAAAAACCTGATAATGAAATTATAGAAAAAGAAGAGCCACAATATTTAAGAGTAAAATCAGTAAAAAATAAAAAATCATCTAAATTTAAAAATACAAATGATTTAATGTTTGCAGGATTAGAAAAGGATGAAGTATCAGATATAAAAGGATATTTTCAATTGAAAAAAAATAATAATTTTAAATTTAATGGTAAAAAAGAATTAGATGGAACAAAAAATGGTTTTGGAATAATAAAATGGGATGATGGAAGTATATTAAGTACAATATTTAAAAATTCAACAATAAATGGATATGCAATATTTAAAGATAAAAATAATGATTCAGAAGAATTATCAATTTATTGTGGTGAATATATAGAAAATATACCAAGAGGATATGGTTATTATACAAAAAATCATTTAAAATTTGAAAGTGATGATTGGTATAAAAATAATATAAATGGATTAGGAATAGAATATAATGAAGAAGAAGATTCATTATATATAGGAGAATTTAATAATACAATAAAAAATGGTTTAGGTGTTTTAAGATTTAATGATGGAACTATAAGTTATGGAGAATGGTTAGATAATAAATTAAATGGATATGGTATTATACATTATTTTAATGAATCAATTTATGCTGGTCAATTTAAAAATAATATTTATCATGGATTTGGCGAATTTTTATGGTATGATGGAAAATATTATTGTGGAGAATATAAAGAAGGTATTAAAGATGGTTTTGGTATTTTAGTTTCTAATTTTGATAAATTTGATGCTTATTTTGGTTTTTGGGAAAATGGAAAAACTCATGGAGTTGGAGTTAAAATTGATGAAAATAATTATAAATTGTGCTTTTGGAAAGAAGGAAGAAAAGTTAATGTTATTAAAAATTGGGAATTAGATGAATATTTGAAATCTAATCAAATTCAATTTAAAAAAATATTCGAGAAAAAACATAAATATTTCCTTAGATTTATAAATAAATTAAAAGAAGGAGATATTTTCAAAGAAAAATTTTTTTCAATTATTTAAAAAGATTGAAATATCTATTTTTATTTTTATTTTATTTTATTTTATTTTAGGAATGAGAATATGTATTGTTGTTATTACTCAATTTAATAATTTTTAGGAAAAATGATGTAATTATATAGATTTTTTTAAATTTGTATAGATTGAAAATATGTAAATCTCTTAAAATGAAAAAAATAATATATATTATAATAAAAGAAATGGTAATTTATATTATAATTAAATAAAACATAATTATATTAATTTAGAAAATAATTCTTTATTATTTTAATACTATTCTATTTAAATAATATAATCTACTAATTTTTTTCCATAGAATATTTGAAATAATTATTATTTTTAAAATATATATAAATAAAAAAATTAAAAACAATTTAAGAAAAAGTCATTTATTTTTTATCAAATTAAATAATTATTTGAATTGATTTAAATTAATGAATAAAAAAGGAAATTCTCTATCAAAGAAAAGTTCAAAAAAGAAAGGCTTAATATCAAAAATTTCTCAAAATCAAAATGTAGAAATAGAAAATTTTGAAAAAGAAATAAATTTTCTTCAAAAAAAAAGAGAAGAAAAAGAAATAGATGAAGAAGAAGAAATTGAAGAAGAAGAATTAGATAATTCAGAAGATTATGAAGATTGTGCAAATTTAAATATGAATGAAGAAGATATTGAAAAATATTCTGAAGAAATATTTAAAACATATAATATTCCAAAAACAAAAGAAGAACATGAAAAATATTTAAAAGATTTAATTAATAAAAGTGATTTTCTTTTAGAATTTATTGATATGAGAAATTTAAATGGAACAAGATGTTTAAGATTGGAGGAGGAAATTAAAAAAAATAAAAATTTAATTTTAGTTTTAGCTAAAGCTGATATTTTTTCTCAAGATTTTATTGATAAAAAAATTGATTTATTGAAAAAAGAGAATAATTTAGTTTTAGTTGTTTCTTCTTATATAAGAGAAAAAATTATAGATATGTATGCTCAATTAAAAGAAATAATTTTTTGTAATAATTTAAATAATATTCAACATGATAAATGTATTAAAATTGGAATTATTGGTTATCCAAATATGGGGAAAAATACATTTATTAAATCAATGCAATTATTAAGTGAAGCAAATTCATGTGAAAAAATAATATATTTTAATAATAGGACTTTTGGTATTGATAGTTTACCTGGTACAATTTATGAAAATGATGATGATAATACTTTATTTATTTCTAAAGAATTTAAAGATATTTATTTAATTCCCAACCCAGAAAAATTAATTGAAAAATTATTTAAATTTATTGATAAAAATAAAATCAAAGAAATATATAATTTAAATGATTTTAATAATTTTTCTGATTTTATCAAAATTTTTTCTTTAAAATTCCAATATGATAATAATGATATTAAATTACCATATTTTCATATTATAAGAGATATAATTGATGGAAAAATAAATTATGATATATGTTAAAAATATTTTTACTTTTTCTATAAAAAATATTAATAATTTAAATTTTAATATTATTAAATCATTTGTTTTATATTTTTTTATTTTTATTTTTTAAATTTTTGGCTTTATGATTATTATTTTATTTTTTTTCTTTATATTTATTTTTATGAATTTTAAAAAAATTTGATTTAATTGTTTTTAATAATGAAGAATATGTATCATAACGTAAATTTATTTTTTATATTTTTTTAATTAGTATTTTGGAAATGGTAAATCTAGGAATTTAAAAGAAATAGAATTTTTTTTAATGCAAAATAGGAATAAAAAAAAATCTTCAAATATCATAAGATTAACAAATGAAAAATTATATTCAAATTCTCCTTTTTCACATAGAACAGAATTTTCAAGTAATTCATTTAAAAGTAAATCAATGAAAAAATTAAAAGAACTACAAAATGAGTTTCAAGTTGAAATAAAATCAAATTATAATCACAGAATATCATTATCAACTAATAAAAATGATTATAATAAAAATGTGTTTAATAATTATACTAGAGCATCAATTAATACAAATAAATTAATTCGAAATAGTTCAATGTATTCAATTAAAAGAAATAATAATCTTCTAAATGAAATGATTTTAACTACAAATAATAAAAGTAAATATTTTCCAAGAAATAATTCAAGGATTTGGAGAAATATTAATAAAGTTAAAGAAAAAATTCAAGGAAAAAATAAAAATGATAGTGTAGGAATTTTATTTAGAAATTATTTAACTAAAACTACTACTAAAAATATCAAAAATTATCATTCAAATTTGAAAAATTATAATCCATTGATAAATAAAAGTGAGAAAAAATTTATTTTTTCTTCAAATTTAATAAAAAACGATGATAATAATTCTAACCAAATAAATAATATAAATGATTTTTTTACAGATAAAAATAAAAAAGATATATCAACAATTAATTCTATAAATAATTCAAGTTATTATGGTAAAAAGAATGAAAATTCAAAAAAATCTTTTTTTAATATTGATGATGAAGATTGTAAAATTATTGTAAATAATTTAAATAAATTATAATTTATTTTTTTATAAAATTAAATTAAATTTTAATAAATGTCTTTTGAGGATTTAAATATAAGAAAAACATATGAAATAAATCAATTATATCAATCAGAAGATCCAAAGTTAATAGATTTAGCAGAAAAAATAAATGAAGCTGAAAAATATGCTTTTGAAAATTGTATTATAAAGGATAATCCAGATTATTCAATTTTTGCTGATATTGAAAAAAGGTCAATTGAATTAGAACAAAAAAAATATAAAGAAACTAAAAAAATTGTAAAAGGAATTGCAAAATCAATTATTGAAACTTTGGGAAAAAATAATAATTACATTGAAGATTATAAATTAATTGAAAATGAAAAAGAAATTGATGAATTAATTAAATCAATTCCACAAACAATAAAGAAATAAAATAAATAATAATTTATAAATAATAAAAAATAATTATTTTTAAAAAAAAAATTTATTATTTATATTTCAAAGTATCTAATAATTATTAATTAAAATTTTAATGTCTTAAAAAGAGTAAGTACAAATTCCAATCAAAGAAACATATGTTTAATTTTATAATGATGTTAAAGCAAGTTCTGCTACTTAATTTTTCATTGCAGACAATCTTACCAATTTCTGATTTATAAAATATAAAAATAAAGAACATATGTTTATTTGATTTTTTCAAAATATATTTTTTTAATAATTTAGGTTTTAATAATCAATTCAAAAAAAAAAAGTAAGTAATCAAAAATCAATTTTCCTTTTTTTTTCAATTTATTTTTATGATGATTTAAATTGCTGCCCCAGGCTTACTATATTATGGTGATTAGCAATTTTTCTGAAGAAAAATAAATATTTCCTTAAAATATTTTTTTATATGAAATATTTATTAATTCAATTTTTAGGTTGGAAAAAGAAAAAATAGAAATCTCTCTCAAATTTGAAGATTGAATTTATTTCAATAAAATAAGTATTGTGAAATATATATTATTTTTATCATGATGATAACAAATTTTCTGACACCTCTTGATTGAGCTTCGGCAGTGATCGGAATTTTGTGTCTGATTAATAATATTATTTTCACAATTATAAATACTTTTTAGAAAGAATTTTCTTCTTTGCTTGAATGTTTATTAAAAAATAAATAAATAATTTATTTTATTAAATTTTTAAATTTTAATTTTATTAAATTTTTAAATTTTAATTTTATTAAATTTTTAATATTTTAATTTTATTAAATTTTGCTATTCTTTTTGAAAAAAGTCTTAATATGAAAAAAATGAGAATTAATATTTAATATTATTCAATTATATCTTTAAAAATATATATATTTTTTAAATTAAAAACTCATATAATTAAATATTCTCCCTTATCTTTTTATCATTGAATTCAAAAAAAAAAGAAAATTCTTAATTTAATTAAAAATAAAAAAATTAAGTTTTAAAAAGATAAAAGGAAAAATTAAATAATATAAGAAATGAAGCACCTCCTGTTTTTTATAAATTTAACCAAGATGATGTTACAAGATGTGTTGAATGTAATTTAATTTGTTCCCTTCAATTAAATTATAAAGAAGGAAAACCTTTCATTAATTATGAATATGAAAATGGTCACAAAGGAAATATTTTATTAAAAGAATATATGAATAAATATAATAAATTTAGTATTTTGAAAGAAAAATGTAGTGATTGTGGGAAAAATCAAAAAGATATTGAAGTAGATTTTTTATATTGTTCAAAATGTAATAAATATTTATGCAACTCTTGTATTATAAATCATCCTTTTGGGGATAAGCATAATATCATAAGTATTCAAAGATTTAATTATTTATGTAAAATTCATTCAAACAGTTTTTCTTTTTGTTGTCTCAATTGTAAAAAAATTTATGTAGTTATTGCCATTCAATGCATAAAAATCATAGTTTAATATTTTTATCAGAGTATGATTTTTCAGAAGATAATAAAAATAAATTAGAAAAAGAAATTAAAAATTTCGAGAATATAATTAATAATTTAGATATTATTAAAGAAAATATTATTTTGGAAATTAATGAATTAAAAAATAGAAATGAAATTTATTAAAATGTTATTCAATTGTTATGAATATGAAGAAAACCAAAATAATTTTAATTATTATATTATTCAAAATTTAAAAGATTTTTATGAAAAATTTAAATCAAATAAAATAGAGAAATATGAAATAGCATATGAAGAAGGTAATAAATATATATCTACTCTTCAAAATTTACTTGTGAACAAATCAAAAGATTATCAAATAAATTTTAATAATTATTATAAACCAACTTGTTTTAAAAATAATTTTAAAACTCTTAAAAATAATAATAGCTATATATATTTTCTATTTCAATTAATAGATGGAAGATTAATATCTTGTTCAGGAGATAAATCAATGAATATATATAATAAAAATTCTTATGAACTTGAATTATCAATTAAAGAACATTCATATCAAGTTATTTCATGTACTCAATTAAAAGATGGAAGAATAATAAGTTGTTCATGTGATAAAACAATGAAAATTTTTAAGTTAATAGGAGATAATAAATATCAAACTGATCAAACTTTACTTGGACATGCTCAATATATTTGTAAAGTTATAGAAAATAAAGAAAATAAATTAATTTCAGTTTCCTATGATAAAAAATGAAAATATGGAAATTAAATAATAAAAAAAAGTTTGAATGCTATCAAACAATCAATTTCCAAAATATAAGTGGATCTTGTAATATTTTAAAGATAAATGATAAAGAATTTGTTACTACATCAGAAATGGATAAATGTATAAAATTTTGGGATTCATCTAATTATTCAAATATTATAACTCTTAAAGATATTGAAAATTCTTATACTTGGAAAAATATGTGTTTATTAGAAGATGATATATTATGTGTATGTGGTAATAATTCAAAAGGATTTTATTTAATTGAAATTTCAACCCATCAATTAATTAAAAATATTATAGGACCAATTTACATTATGTCTATTCATAAATGTTTAAATGGTCTTTTTTTATGCTCTATTAAAAATGAAAATGGTAATTATTGTTTAGTTAAGTATAAATATGAAAAACAAAATTTAATTAAAATTTATGAAAAGGAAAAAGCACATATGAATGAAATTTATTGCTGTATTGAATTAAATGATGGAACAATAGCTTCTGGAGGAATAGGAGATGCTTATGTTATTAAATTATGGAAAGATTAATTTTTTTGGAGATATAATCAAAACAAAACAATCAATATCCATCTGATATAAATATTTCAGGATTTAAAAAACAATTTTTTTTAAATTAAAATTAAAAACATATAAAATATTATTCTAAAATAAGATTTAACAATAAATAATTATTTAAGTTAAAGATTAATTAATTATTTAAGTAAAAGATAAATTAATTATTAATAAATAATTAATTAAAACTCTCATAAAATAAGATATTATTAACAATTTAAAGAAGATTTTAAAGAGAAGTAAATCATTCTTCTTCTTTATTTTCATCATCTTCTTCTTGTACAAAAGTATATCCTTTATTTTTTCTTTTTTTAATATTAGGATTAATTAAATTTGAATGAAATTTCCTTTTTAAATTTTGTTTAATTTCTAAACTATTATTTCCAGAAACATTTTTTTGTAATTGACTTAAATCAAAATCATTTTTATCTTTTTTGAAATTACCACTTAAAGTAGAATTATTATCAGAATTATTATTATTTATAATTGTTTCTCTTAATTCTTCTTTATTATCATAAATACTAAGTAAAATATCAAAAAAAATTTTAGAATATTCATTATCACTTTTCGATAAAGATTTCTGGAAATTTATTTTATTTGAAATTTTAATATTTTTCGCAATAGGATGTATAATTGTTAAAATACACTCATTAAAATTTTTTTTAAAATCTAATTTTAATTCTCCTTCATCAATATTATCAATAGCATTTATTAAAGTATTAAAAAAATTTTTCCATGGACCTTCTAATCCCATTTTTTCTTTATATTCTTTGAATAATTCATAATTAAATTCTTTTAAAAATATTTTTTCAGATGAAACTATATAAAATTTTATTATTGGCTTTGGTGTAGTTTGAGGATAAACTTTACTTAAAAATAAATAATCTTTGTCTTCAAAATTAAGTTTTCTGCTTTTATTATTTAATAAAGGAATACAACTTATAAATTCGAAATTATTAGAGTCCTTTAAATTCTTAATTTCACTCATATATTTATTTAAAAAAAATTTGTTATTTAAATTTAAATTACTAGAAATTATTATTAATTGAGTTTTTGTTTTCAATTATTTTTTTTTTATTTATTTAATATAAATGCAAAAAAAATTTGATATAACAACAGCAAAAAAATTATTATCTTCTTATGCAGAAAAAGTAAATTTTTATATGAAAGAAAATAAACTATTAAAAAGTGAATTAGAAGATGCAAAGACAACATTAGAAATTAATAAAGAAATATTATATAAAAATATAAACTCAGAACTCAAAGATAAAAATCAAATAATATTAATAAAATTAAAAGAAGAAAATGAAAGATTAACAAAAAAATCAGAAGAATTATATAAAGATAAAATAAATTTAGAGAAAAAATTATATAAATGTCAACAAGATTTAGAAGATTTAATAGTAAAAAGACAAGAAAATGAAGATAATGAGCAAACGACTTTATTTAGATTTGAAAATTTAATAAAAGAAAAAGATTCAATAATATTTCAATTAAAAAAAGAATTAACAAAATTTTACAAAGATGATAATTCAACAAAAGAAATAATAATATGTGAACCAGATAAAATAAATTTAGAATTAAATAATGAATTAGTAGAAACAAGAGAATTAATAGTTAAATTTTCTAGATTACTTCATTATGAAAAAAGAAAAACTTTTGAGCAAGAAAAACAAATAGAAAAATTAAATCAAAAAATACAAAATATAAAAAAAAGAAAAAGAGTAAAAGAAAATATGGAAAATATACAATTATTTAATTATATTTTAACAAGTAGTGAAGAATCAGAAGGTTATTCAGATAAAGGAAGTTCAATGAGTAATTTAGAAAGTCCTTTAATGAAATTTCCTGAAAAAATAAAACAACAAAAATATTTATCAACAGAAATTAGTGATTATGGACAATCTGTTCCTAAATTAGATTTTTCAAAATTATTAAAAAAATATACTCCAATAAAATCAATTGATGTTGTTGAAGGAATTAAAGAAACTAATAGATCTTGTGATGAATATATTGATAAATTAAAATTTCAATTAAAAATTTATAAAAATTCTTTATTTAGATATAAGAAAAAAAATAGACAATTAAAAAAATTAGTTTCTATGTTAAAACAACAATGTATTAAATTAAGAAGTAATTTACAATATTCTGGTGCTTCTACAAAAGATAAAACAATGTTAAATAATAATAATGAAAAAAAAGATATTAATAATGAAAGTATGGAAGCTAATACAAGTAATGTAGATATTGAATCAAATTTAACTGAAAGTGATTTTAATTATATTATTAAGGAATATAATAAAGAATTTGGAGAACATTAAATTTGATATATATTATTTTTTTTACTTTTCAGTGATTATGATTTGTTTTTTTGTTTTTTTCAAATAAATTCTTAATTTAATATAAATATTATTTATTAAACATTTCATTTTATTATACTACTAAAATAATTTGAATTTGGTTTTTTAATTATTTTTAAATAATTTATTAAAAAATCTATGTTTGGAAGAAAGTTTTTGGTATCTTCTGAATATTTTATTTTATTGATAATATCAATATTAATTTGTTGAAAATTATTATTTGATTTAAATAAAAATATTGCTAATTGTTGTAATTTTTGAATATAAAATTCAACGTAATTTTTATTATCTATAAAGTTACAACCTTCCAATTTTATATTGAGATTTAATTTATAACTTTTGTTTTTATAATTTTCTATCAAAATAAATCCTAAATTCAAATTTACAAAGAATCCATTATATACCTTAATATTTTTAATATATTGAATATTAAAATGTTCTACAAAATTATTAGGATTATTATTTATAATATAAGAAGAAATTATAGAACGAAATAAATGAATAATAGTTTGATTGGGATATTCAATTTTATAATGAAAATAATTTTTACTACCAAAATTAACATAAGAACCAATATTTTTAGTAATAATATAAATAATATAAATCCCAGGATTTAATTTTGTATTATTTACCCATTTATTATTTATATCCAATATTTCAATAGAATAATCAAAATTAAGTTTGAGAAAAAAAGTATCATTACTATTACAAGAAATAACAATTTCACTTTGTTTTTCTAAAAAAATAAAAAATAAAGTATTTTCATTTTCTAAAAATATAGAATATGAATATAAAGGAAAAATAAAATTAACTATATTAATTGAAGTAAAGATTTCAATAAAATCTTCATAACACATATAAAAATAACCAATTGCTTCTTCATTTTTTTCATAATTTATTCTTTTCATTAATTCTTCATTCCAACAATTAGATTCAAAAGAAAATTTTCCTTTCCAATGATAATTATTGCAAGAGTTTAAAGGAATTTCATCAATTAATTTTTCTCCTTTTGGAGAAGTTAAAAAAGTATTTAATAATCTTTTAATATTTGAAATAGGATATTTTAATTTTAACAATTTATAATTTTTACCATGAACAATTTCATCAAAAGTATTTATGATAAAAAAAGAAGAATTATTTAATAATCCAATTTCATTTTCATTAATTGTATCATTATTTATATTTGCAATAATTCCACTTTTATTTTTTTTAGAAATAGAAAAAATTTCTTTCCATAAATAATCATAGTTAAATTTAATTAAAATATTCTCTATTTTATTTATAATTAACATTTCTAATATTTCTTGACAAGAAATGTTTTGTAAATTATAATAAGAACCATATATTTTTGCAAAACCTTTTTCAATTATCATAGGCCAAATATTATTTGGAGGACATTTTGCAAAAATAGGAAATCTTGTCCCTTTTAAACAAGGAAAATAATCATCAATTATTATTAAAGTTGGAATTCCTTTATAATTTATAGCAATACTAAATTGTCCTTTTTCATTTATTTCAATATTAACAAGAATTTTTTTAATTATTTCAAAATTTATTTTTGATATCATTATTAAAGATGATATTAAATTTGAATTTTTTATCCAACCTTGATTTGGACATGAAATTTTATTATATATATTATCATAAATAGAAATTTTTGAATTTTGGAAAATTTCTTGTATTCTTAACCAATAAATTTGATTAAAAGGAACATTAATATCATGTTTTAAATTTAAAGGACAAATTGAAGAATTTATTGGTGGAAAATAACAATCTATAAAAGATAATTTTTTACTATTTGACAAAGATATATTAACATCTGAACATATTTGATTATTATAAGAATGAAGTAATAATATTTCTCTTTCTCCATTTATTATGCTATATCTTTTTGGTTGAAGAGAATTTCTATTTTTTATTTTATTTAAGCTAATTTCAAATTTAGGTTTTTTTGAAATTAAATTGTCTTGACTTTTCGATTTTTGAATTTTATGATTTATATTTTCTGTTTTTTTTAAATGTTTTAACAATGAAAAAATGTTTAAATTTAATAAACTATATTTTTCTTTAATATCTTTTCTATATCTTTTTGTGTCTAATTTTTTTTCTTTTGGAAATTTGATTTCAAAAGGATTTAATTTTATATTATGTTTTGATTGTAAAACTTGACTATTGCATATTTTTTTATTTTTTCTTTCTTTAAAATTATTATTTTTATTATTTTCAATAGGTTTATTAATAAATTTATTTAAATTTAATTTATTTTGAATTTCTATATTTTTATTATTTTTTCTTTGTTGATAAGATTTATTTAACCTTGATTTTTTATTTAAAGATATTGTTTGAAAAGGGAAATTATTTGTTTCTCTTTTAATAATTTTTGATAGTTTATCATAAGAAAGAGAAATCGACATTGATTTTGGAATATTCGAAAAATCATAACTAGAATTTTCATAAAGAAAACTATTAATTAATTTTTTATTTCTTTGTTTACTTACTTTAATTTCTTTTAAGACATTTTTAAAATTCATTAAAAAAATATAAAAATAAAATCTTCAATAATTTATTTATATAAAATATCATTTATTATTGTATAAATATCTAGTTTTAATTTTTCTTCCATTAATTCCAAACCTGGATTAAATTTACAAGAAGTAACTTTAAATTCATTTATTTTTTCTGAAATAAGTCCATTATAATAATCTTCAATTCTATCAATTTCATGTTGTTGTTCTTCTTTTAAAGAATCAATTGTAAATTGAATATCTTTTTGTTTTTCTTCATCTGTTTCATCTTCAAGTAAAAATTCAAATTCTTTTATTTGACTATGATAAGTTGTTGATATTTCAATATATTTATTATATTTTTCATCAACTAATCTTTTTAATTTAAAATAAAACTTTTCGAAAATATCTTTATAAAAAAATTTATTAAATTGCTCTATGTATTTATTTATTTTATTATTTATTGTTTGATATGAATTTTGGAATTTTAAAGGAATATTTTCTAAAGAAATTTCTGGGATTTTTTCTTCTTTATTTTCTGGAGGATTTATATTTATTAAATTATCTAATGCTTTTAATTTTTCATTTACTATTTTTTTTATATCTTCATCAACGTCTATTGTTTTATTTTCATATACTTTATTTTCTTCTTCTTCTTTTTTTTTATTTGTATTTATTTCATTTTCTTGATTCTTGTTTTCTTTTTCTAAATTATTTATTTCAATATTTTCTTCTTTATTCTCTAAAACTTTATTTTGAGTATTTTCATTATATTTATTTTCTTTTTCACTATTTTTACTCTCTTCTTCATTTTCATTATTTTCAAATTCTTCTTTTTCTTCTTCAATTATATTTAAATTTTTTCCACTTTTATACTCTTTAATAATATTATTATTAATTTGATTACCTAAATTTCTAATTTCTGAATGTTTTATTTTTTTATTTTTTTTTTTATTTTCAAATTTTAGTTTCCATTTATCTTGTTTATTTAACTCTTCATTTACAATATCTTTTAAACTTTTATTAGGAACATCTTTATTTAATATATTTTCAACCTTCATTGAAATATCTTCATCTCTAATATAATCTGTTTGAATTTTTATTTGTTGTTTTGTTTGTTTCAAAGAATAAATTGAATTGTTTTTTTTATTACTTTTTTCATTATATTTATTATTTTTATTATTTGGATTTTTTTTTCTTTCTTTTTCTTGCTTTGTAATTTCAACCATTTTTTTTAAAATATCAGGATCTGATAATAAAATATCCATTCTATTTTGATATGCTTTTGATTTTAACATATCTTTATTTTCATAAAATTCTATTGCTTTCTATTTTTAAAATTTATTAAAAAATTATTTTACAGAATATAATTCTATTAATGAATTTAATATTTCAAAATCAAATCCATTTGATAATATCATTTCATAATTTAAAATATTCTCAAAAAAATTATTAGGTAATTGTTTATTTTGTTGTTTGATTATTCTTTGTTTTTTTATTTTTTTTATTTCATCTTTTTCCATTAAATATTAATTTAAAAGTAAAAATATAAATAAATAATAAATATTTATTATTTATCATCATAATATATTAATATTAAAAAAATCAAAACTTTTAAAATTTATAACTTTTTTTCTAACTTCTTTTTATAATTCTATTTATTATTTTAATATTATTTTTTTAAATTATATAAAAAAATGAGATAAAAATTTATAATTTAAGAAAAAAAAATTTAACGAAGATTTTTAAGTTATTGGGGATTGGGGATTGGGGATTGGGGATTGGGGATTGGGGAT
>JAJJKW010000598.1:0-16013 GCA_023805745.1 Isotricha sp. YL-2021b | reverse complement strand
CCCCAATCCCCAATCCCCAATCCCCATTAAAATAATTGCCTTAAAAATCGTTATATATTTAACTAAAAATAGTATAAAAAAATTTAAAAAATAATATTTTTTAATATTTTAAACCAAAAAAAATAATATTAATAATTCTATTTTAATAAAAAAAATAAATGAAATGAATAAGAGAAAACAAATTGTTGAAAAGAAAAGAAATAAAAAAATAAACTCCTCTTTATAATTGTTTGTTTTAATTAGGAAAAAGTGGTTAATAATATCTCAAAATGAAAAATTAAAGGAAATAAAAAACATCTTAATAATTAAAGAAGAATTGAAATTTAAAAGAGAAAAAAATATTTATAAAATAAAATTAATTGATAAATATTAATTGAAAAAATAGAAGAAGTTAATGTTAGAATGATTATGAATAATAAAAATAATAGAAAACAAACAATTAAATATCCCATCTTGTAGAATTAAAGAAAGAAAGTAGTATTATTGGATAATTCTAATTAATAATATTAAAAAAAGATATCTAAAAAATTATTGATAAAAATCCTTAAAGATTATTTAAAGATTTTAAAATTAATCAAAAGGAAGAAAAAGAAGTTATAAAAGTGAAATAATTATGTTGGACAAAAAACAGAAAAAAGGATTATCAAGAATATAAGGAATATTAAAGAAATAATTACTTACTTCCTTTATTATTTTTTAATATGGAAATGTATAAAAAAGAAATTAATAATTTAATATAGAAGAAATTTTTGCAGTAAAAAAACCAATTTTTAAATTTGAAAAAGAACAATTAAATGAGAACAAAAAATAAAGAATTATAAGATGAAATAAAAAAGAATATAAAGTAAATATAATTTAAAAATCAAATTAAAAAAATTAATTAATTTTAAATATTCAATATTGATTTTAATTTTTCAAAACTAAATTTTATTAATGGCGATTTGGCCCAATCCCCAAGTTAATAATTATTTAATTATTTTAAAAATTTATTATTGAATTATTTATATATTTAATTAAATTTATTTATTGGATTTTTCAAAAATTTTTACCGAGTTGTTAATTAATCATCTTCTTCATCACTATCCTCACTTTTTTTTGCAAAAGGATCATCATCATCATCATCCTCATCATCATTTTTTTCCTGATTTTCTTCATTTCCTTCATTTGGGTCAACAATTGATGGAGGAGCATCTTTCTCTATTTGACGAATAACATCTTCACAAAAGTTATCTTCAATATCCCCGCCTAGAACATCATATAGTCCAATAATTTGATTAATTTGGGCTTTTATTAATTTTAATTCATTTAAATTTTTATTAAATTCATTAGTATTTATATCGCTACTCCATAAATCTGCTGCTTTTAAATAATTAATTATATTATTACTATTTGAATATATTATTTTTTCTTTATCTTCTTCTAAAAATAAGACTAAAGTAGTAAATATTCTTATTGCACAAGCAAAATCTTTTTTACTTATGAGATGAGTTTTTTCATTATAATCTTTTACTGCTTTTTCAGATTGAACGTCTAACTGTTTTTGATATTTATTTATTTCATCTTTTACAAATCCAAAAATCAATTGTAAGTAATAACAGAAAATATTTGTTGTTTTATCAATTGTAAGATTATCATGATTTTCGAATATTTTTATAAAATAATCTGAAAAACGATCCTTTAAAGCTTTAACTACTTCATATATTTTAATTTCTTCAGCTATAATATTATCATTTTCTTTATTATTTTCTTCCGTTGTTTCATTATTTTCCTTTTTATTATTATTTAAATATTTTATTAATTCTATAAAATCATTTATTAATTTTTTATATAAATATGAATTATTTTTGTTTTCTTCAGAAAAATTATAAATGGCTATTTTATCATATATTCCAATATCTTTAGTATTATATCTTTTTTTAAATATAGTAATTAAATCTGTGACTTGATTAGTAAAAACTTCATTATTATAAATAAATTGAGTAATATCATCATTTAATAATTTTTTATTGTTCAACAAGTATTCTGTCATATTTTCTTCAATTAAATCATAATTAATGTCATATTCCTTATACAATTCATTACTTATGTTATCTATTATTTTTCTATATGAAGAATTAAATATTATATCAATAAATGAAATTTCTTTAGGGAATATTAGTGTTAATATTTCATTCTCATTTATTTGTTGAATATTAATTTTATTTTTACAATTTGTATCAAATACTCCTTTTTCAATTTTATTATCTAATAATTTTTCGAGCTTATCATTTTGTTCTTTGGCAAAATTCTTATAAATATTTTTATAAGTCATTCCAAATTTGTTATTATCATCTAAAAGAAAATCACATAAACAATTTTCATTACTTAATTTTTCCTTTGGTTTTAAATTATTATAAAATTGAATAAATTTATCAATTAACTCTTTATTATTTAAATATATTTCTTCATCTTTTAATTTTTTTTTTTCTGCATATTCTCTTGATATTTTATTGAAATATTTATCATTAATTAAATTTAATACATTGTTAAATAAATTTAGATTAACCAATGAATAATTATTATTATTATTATCAGTTAGTTTATTTTGGGATTCTAAATAAATTTTTAATACTGGATATTTAGCTTCATCCATATGAATTAATTTTTCTTCTATATATTTTTCATTCAAATAATCTGTATAATAAAAATATTCATAAAATGGAAAATCATTTTTATTATATTCTAAACTTGTATATACTTCTTTTAATAAATTAATAAAAGAAGTTTTATCTTCATCTTTCTTCTTAATTAAAATATTTTTGTCATTATCTTCTTTATATTTTTTTATTATTTTTTGAATGTTTGATTCTAAAATATCTTCTATTTTTATAAGAGATTCATAATCATTTATTTTTTTTTGGTTATTTAATATTGGAAATAAATCACTAAATATATAAGACATAAATTTTTCAATTGAATCAATATTTTCTTTTAATAATTCATTTTTTAAAATATTCCAACATTCATATAGAGTTTGCACCCACTTCATCTCTTTAGGTAAATATTTATCGAAATCCTTTTTATTTGTTATTAATCTTGCAAAGAATAAATGTGAATATAAAATATAATTTAATATTCTAAATGAAATTTGACTTAAATTTCTGATAATTTTGTTATCTTTTTTGAAATAATTTTTATCTTTATTGATATATACTCCTTTTTCATTTATAAGTTCTTTAATAATATATTTTTTTTTATATTCTTCAATTGTCATATAATTAATTGCTTCTAAATTTTTTTTTCCATCTTTATCTTTTTTTATTTCATCAATTTCTTTTTGATCTTTAAATATTCTATAATAACCATCCCTTTTAACACTTGAATAATAAGATTTTATAAATCCTTTTTCTGTTGCCCCTATATTTTTTGAGCAATTTGGACAAGTTTTATTTAATTGTTCAACTCCTGGGAAGCCAGATTTAATAGAATGATAATAACCCTTTGTACATAAGCAAACATAGCAACCTTCATTTGGTGTAGTTTTAAAATGATTTATTATACTAAAATATACATAATTTGGTTTGGTGTCATTTCCAGGATAGAATTGTTCTTTTAAATTTTTGAGACAATCATTAGTATATAAAGGATAATAAATTCCTCTTTCATTTTTAGATGATAATTCATTTAAACAATAACGATATCCAAATAATATAGCTTTAATATTATTGGAATTAATATTAAAACTTTCTTTAATTTGTGTATATTTTGTTGGATCATAGAATAATTCAATTGCTTTGAAAAGTAAATTATTATTTTTAAATAAAGGTCCGCATACATTTTTAAAAAAATTGCTATTACAATTTGAATTTTCCATTTGTAAATCCGATAATATTAAGTTATATGAGATAATATAAAAATTATCAAAACCAGAATGGTCAATATCAAAATCATTAAAATCTTTTGTTTTTATTTGGTTTAGAAATTCATCTTTTTTATATTTTTTAATTACATTATTTAACTGTTCATAATATTCGTCTTTCATAGTTCTAATTTGATAATTGATTTTATATATATTATTTAGTTCCTTTGTCTGAATAAATTTACTGAAATCTTTATAATCATTCAATTTATATTTTTCAATCATTTTTTTATCAATAAAAGCATCTACCGTAAAATTATTATAAAGTATTTTATAAATGAATATACGAATCATTTTATATATAGAATTATCTTCATTAATGACTTTTATTATTTTTTGAGCATCATTAAATTTAGGTTTCTCATCTTCAAATGTTTTAATAAAAGTATGAATAAATGTTTTTATATAACCTAAACAAAACAATTTTCCCATTTCTTTTAATTTTCCAGATAATTTGTTTGGCTCCAAAATATAGAATTTTAAAAGTTCAAAACAATCTTTAAAAATATCAAGAGGCTCATCTTCTAATTTTATAATTATTGTTTCCTTTTTTTTCTTATCAATAGTGATTTCTTTTTTACTATTTATAATATTTTTCAAATATTTTAAAGCATTTTTTTCAAAGAAATATAATAGAGTTTCCCTTAGTACAAAATCATTATTTACCTTTTTCTCTAAAAGTTTAATTATATCATCTTCTCCACCTAATATATTATTCCTATTTTCTTTGTACTCTTTTTTTACATAATTTTTTAATAAAATTTGGAATATATCATTTGATTTTTTTATCATTTCATTTGATGTTAGTAATTTTTCCAAAATTTTATAACGATAATCAACATTAGATATTTTTTTAATCTCTTTAAGAAGTATATATCTTAAATTATCATAAAAATCTCTATCATTTTTTTCTATATTTTCATCTTTAATAATTGAATTATATATTACTTCAAAATTATTAATTAATTCATCACTTAATTTATCTGTATTATTACAATATTCTTGTATAATAATAGAATTTTCTCTCATTAGATTTTTAATTTCATTGATTTTTTCAATATTATTATTTTTTTTTGTGAATATTTCAATTATTTTTATCAATTCATCAATAATATACATTTCATTTAAAAATATATGTAAATCATTATTTAAGCTTTTTAAAATTTTATATATTCTTGTAATGATATAATTATAATAATTGACTTCTATCGCATCATTATTTTTATTTCCGTTTGTGCCAATTAATTGTATTTCATCTGATGTTATACTATAGCATATACTTGCTAATAAAATATAATAGCATTCATTGATTTCTTTAGTATATTCTAGACTTTTTTTTTCATTTGTTATATACTTAATTTTATTTTCAGAAATTAATTTCTCAATTTGATTATATAATTTTTCTTTGTTATTATTAAAAATAGGTAATGCTTCTTCAAATATTTTGAAGATATTTATAATATAATTAACATTTGATTCTATCCAAATAATCTTCATTATTAAGCTATTATTTTCCTCTTTAAATCTTAATTTTATTAAAAATTCTATTAATTTATGATATATACCATCTTTATCATAAACGCCATAATTATTCCAATATTTTTTTAAGTAGTAAGTTATATAATCTTTAAATATTAAATCTTCTGGAATTTTATTTAATATCTCAGATATATATTTACTTTTATCTTTAAAATATTTATTTGCATTATCTAATGAAAAATCTTCTGTTTCATGAAATTGTTTTATTTTTTCTTCAAAAGATTTTGTTGCTTCTCTTAATTTTTTTTCACTATTAAAGTAATTCGGAGTAATATTTTTATTTAAATACTCAGAAAAATCTTTATAAAAATTATATAATCCAGGAATATTATAATTAAATAAAAATTTAGGTTCAAGTTTTGTTTCATTTTTTTCTTCAGTTGTTTGGTCTAAATATTTTATTATTATTTCTTCAACTAAATTTTTCTTTATTTCTGTGAAATTCTTTTTTTTTAATTCTATTAAAGTTGTTAATATATTATTATCTTCTAATGTCAACAAAACTTTTCTTATATAAACATTAAATATATTATTTTTGATATATTCAATTATACAAGATGATATATCAACTGTAAATTTATTAATATAACTACCATTATAAATCTTATCAATTATATCTTTACAATTTGCTTCTTCATCTTGATTGTTATCAATTAATTTATAGGCTATTTCAATTATTTTATCTCTAATTTTTTCTTCTTCATCCATATATTTTTGTAATTCATCAATATAATTTTGAATAATACTATCATCATAACTTTTGTTATTTAATTCTTTAGTTATAGTATTTTTTAATGTTTTATTAAATTCATCATTTAATTTCAAATCTTCTTTTTTTTCCTCTAGTATTTCTTTAATATCTTTGGTCAATAAATCATTTAATCTTATGTTATTATTTCCATCTAAATCATCTATAAAAATTTGATGAATAGATGAATTAATATCGGGTAATGAATATATTCTTTCATTGCTATCTTTTTTGAAATTTCTATTTATATGTATTATAAATATATAATGATAATTATCTTCTTTGAAAGTATTTAATATAAAATTGCTTATAAATTTGATTTTTTTAGAATTAGAATGTTGGAATTTTATAAATATATTATAATTTTTTCTCAAATTATTTTTTTCATTTTTATTTTTTATTTCATCTATTAAATGCTTTAATCCATTTTCACTTCTTATTTCAGAAACAATAAAACTCATTGCTTTTTCAAATCCTTCAAAGATATAGCCAATACTAGTATAAGTATATATAATAGAAATTTTATATTTTTTATTTTCATCATTGTCTATATAATCTTTAAAATTATTAAAAACATTATTTGTATTATATGCTTTTATAATTTTATTATTTTCTTGTAAAACACAAATGATATCTTGGGGTAAAATCTTATAAATTTTATTAATAACATTATTTTTTAAATTTTCTTCGTTTATCTTATTTTCTTTTTGCTCTTCATTGTCTTCATTATCGTCATTATTTTTTGATTCTTTACTAAAATAATAAACTAATGCTTGAATTTCTTCATCCTCACAACCAATTAATAAATCTTTAAGTGAATAATTGATACTTTCATATTTCTTAACTGTATTTTTTAATCTAATTTCTTCTATTAAACTATTTGATATTCTTTTTAAATCATTATCTAATAATTTATCGAAAGATAAAATCATTTTTTCAAGTCTATTTAAAAATGCTAAATCACATAAATTTACAAATCTTTTATCAACTAAAATTATAACTCTAAATCTCTCATTTACTAAAGTTAATTGTTCATTGAAATTTTCCAAACATACTCTAACAAATTTTTTATCGTCTTTTATTATATAATTCATATTGTATAAATCGAATAAAAATGGATGAATTTGATTCAAATTTTCTATTATAATTAATTTGTCTTCTTTTGCATCATCTTGAATTTTATTTATTATCTTAAACCTATATTCTTTATTATTAATATCATCTATAAAAGGGCTTCCATCATATAATTCTATTGTTTTTAATTTATTTTGTAATTTAATATTTTCATATATTAAGGTTGTTAAAGAAGGTTTTATTTCTAATAATATGTAACGACTATTAACATCTTTTATATTATCATTAATACATTTATTTAAATCATAGTCATTGATTTTTAATTTATCTATTTTTAAATTACTATTTGGATCTTTTTCAAATTCGAAATTATATAATTTTTTAAATAAAAAAACTGAACTCAATTTTATTTTTTTATTTGGTTTATATAAATCATAATCTTCTAAAATATTTTTAATTAATTCAATATTTTTTTTTATATCTTCTAATATTAATTCTAAATCTATATCGATTTCATAATCTATACCTCCAAAATTTCTTTCAATATATTTTATAATTATCTTTGCTTTATCATTGTCAGTAAAATCTCCTGACCTTAGTTCAAATGCTATTCCTCTAATTAAATTATAAAAATCACGATTCCCATGGAAATCCTTTCTGATTTTTTTTTCTTTTTTCAAAAAATATATAAATTGTTTTTCTCCTTTAATTGTTTCAAATGCCCTTTTTTCTTTTTTCTTTGACTTACTTGGTTCATCTCCATTATCATTTTTATCAGATAAAGATTTATTTGAACCCTCTATTTCGGGCTCATTATATAATGTTAATGATTTATTATTATATTGATATAAATTGTATTTCTTATAAACTACTAATTCTTTAATTACTTGTAAAATATTTTTATAAGAAAAATAAGTCCTCGAAATTATTTCAAAAATTGATTCATTTTTTAATTTTTCTGAAATACTTTCAACAATATTTTTTGAAGTTTCAATTAAATCATCTAATTTTTGGTCTAGATCTGGAACAGACAAAACTAAAGCTCGATTGATTTTAGCTGCATCTAAAGAATAATTACTTAAACCAATGAAACTTACTCCTTCTTCTTTACCTGTATATTCAAGTTTTTCATGTAATACTTTAAGTGGATTACCCTTTGATCTTTCTGCTAATCCTAATTCATCAAATAATAACATAATTATAGGTAATTCTTCTTTGTTATATCTTTTTTTAAAGGATTCTAATTTTGTTCTTGCTTTTCTAAATAGTCTTTGAACATCTTCTGGTTGAGTAGATTCTGAACCTTGAAAATATATTTGCTTTATTTGTGGGAATTTTTGGAAAAATTTATTTTTGGAATATTTACCTCTCATTGATTTACAAATTAACTGGGCACTAAGACTTTTGCCTGTACCAGGTTTACCTATTATAATAAGTGGGATATTAGTTATTACTGATAAAAATAATAAAAATGCATTTTCTTTTAATAAAGAATTTTTACCTATTCCTTTGTCTAACTCAATTTGCTCTATTAAAAAATCTTGTTCAATCCTCAGAAAATCACTAAATTTTTCTATTACTTCTTCAGGCCTTTTATTAATTTCCTCTTTTAAATCTTTATTTTGTATTTGTTCAATTAAATACCTTCCTTCTTCATATATACCTTTTTCATTATTTACTAATTGCAATAATATTGTTCTTAATTTATTATCAAAATTAGATCTTGTTCTTTGGTCTGTTAATCTAATATAATAACATAAATAAATAGAACATATAATACTTCTTAATTTATTATTTTTTTCATTATTATTTCTTTCTAAATAATCATTTTTAATTTTAAAATAAATTTGGAAGAAATTAACACATTTTGAAAACCTTGCTATTTCTCTTAATGAAACCACAGAAGGGTCAAATTTTTCTCTTAAATATTTATGACATTCTGAAATTACATCTCTTGTTATTTCATGCAAAAATTTTTCTTTTTCTGTGAATAATTTTTCTATAATACTATATATATATTTTTTTTCATCTTCCTCATCAATGGCTCCAAAACTAAAAACATAATATAATAAAGATTGTGGAAGAGGTTGAACTAAATATACTAATTCATTATCATTATCATCTGATAAACTTAACCCAAATTTTTCTTTATTTCCTTTTCTTTTTCTATAAGGGTTACAAGCTCCTATTAATCTAATATTATCATGAATTTTTTTCCCTTTATAATTTCTATTAATAAATATTTCAGTTATAAGGGATAGAGATAAACAAGTATTTATTTCATCGAAAAAAACCCATAGTTCTTTACCTTGTTTTTCTAATTCTTCTGCATCTTTATCTGCTTCTTCCATTTTTTCGCATAATATATCATCAGTAATTCCAGGATGTATATTAATTATCTTAAGTAAATGAATTTCTTTTGTTTTTCCAGTATCTGTATCAGATATATTAATTGTAGTTTTTCCTCCATTTAAAATTTGATTTAATTTTGTAATTAAACAAGTTTTACCACAACCTGTATCTCCCATTATAATTACTGGAACATTTGCAATTATTCTATATACTAATAAAACCATTTTTTTAAAATTATCATTTGTTATTACATAAGTATTATTTTGTTCTTCAATTATTGATAATAATTCTTCTACTTCATAAGGTATATTTAAAATTTCTTTGAATCTTTTTAAATAATCTTTTGAACTTTCATATTCCTTTGATTCTTTTGTAGGAATATATAATTCATCATATTTGTTTTTTTCTTTTATTATAAAAATCAATGGAGTTGGAAATTTCATATTATTCAAATCATTTTCATATATATCTGATAACTTATCTATAATATCTTTTTTCTTATTTTGTTCTATTCCTGTTAATAATCTTGCAAATCCTCCATTCGTAAAATATTTTGTACAGTTAGCAAATTGTTCTATACATGTTTCGGTTACATCTTTTCCCTTAGATGTAAAGTGCAATTTTGCTTTAAACTTACTATACTGTGATATAAAAAGTTTAATAAATATATTTATTTGATGATAAGAATATTTTTCTACACCTATATATTTATTGACAAACTCTTGCATATTCTCATTTGTTTTAATGTCTAACATTCTCGTAAAAAGATTAATTATTTCATCAGGATAATTAAATGATGGCATATTTTCTAAAGTAATATTATCTTTATTAAATATATTTAATATACTGAATTTAGATAAATAATCTTCGAAACAATTTGGTATTTCAATATAAATATGGATATCTTTTGGTGTATAAATAATATTTTCATTATTTGTATAAAATTTAGTAATAAGAAATGCAAAAAAGAATTCATTTAATATAGAAGTTTCGTTGGATTCAGTCAAATCTAAGTGAATAGCTATATCTTCATATTTTTCATGATTATTATTAATTTCAATTAATAATTTTTCTAATTTTTTGAAAATGATATCTTTAGTTAATATTCCTCCTAAAGGAAAATGAAAATATGTTTTTTTTTTATCTTTTATTATTTGTTTTATTTTTTCTGATTTCCCTAAACCACATATATCTGAAGTCATAACTAATATATTTTTCAAATTAAGTTTATCATTACTCTTATCTTGAAGGTTATCAATTTTTAATGATTGTCTTTTTAATAATATTGTTCCTTTTTCCAATTGTTTTGGTTGATTTTCAACATTTTCTTCTATTTTTTCAACAAATTTTTCCATTTCTTTTAGAAATGGAGTAATATTTTTATTTTCATATTCATAAACAAAAACTAAACAAGCATCCAAATATTTTTCAGTTTGTTTTTTATCAACATTTTCTTTTGTTTCATCATTATATTCATTATTTTTATATGATAATAAGTTATTTATATAACTATTCATTATACTTTGTTGAAATTCAGAAAAAGAATCATTTATCTCTACAACAAATAAAGTATTATAATGACATAAAATAGCTCTATGGAAAAAAGCTTGAATTTCCTCAGAAGATGTTTCTTTATTTGCTATTAAAACATTTTGTGCAATTGGTAATTCATTAAGTTTATCCAAAAATAAATTTATAATGAATTCTTCCATTGAATTATTTTCACATTTGTATAAATATATTCCTTTAAAACCTTCTTTTATTATTTTCATTCTTTTATAATGATCTTCTATTTCCTTATTATTATTTTTAAATAAAGTAGTTAGATAAGTAGAAATACTGTCTAATGAATTTTTGTTATATAAATCATATTGTTTGATATAATCATTTGTATTCCTTTCTACAGAAATATATCCTTCCTTAATATCTGTATTGTTATTATTATTATTTAAAATATATCTTAAAAATGAATCAATTTTAAATTTATTTTCTAAATGCCTCATCATACTTCTAAATTGTTTTCCATATAAAAATCTTAAATACAATTTTTCTTTATACATTGAATCTATTTGCTTGATATAAGCATTTTTAGCTTCGAACAAAAATTCTCTAATATATTCAAAATCACATTTATCTTTACCTAAATAATATTTTATGTTTGGTTCATTATCTTTTATACTTATTATTATACTAATTTTGATTGGCAAACTATTTCCTTTAATTCTTAAAATATTCATATATTCATTAATTACTTCTAAATTGGATATTATTTTTTTAAAAAAAATTAATATTTTACATTTTGATTTTATTATTGTATCTTCATAATTGTCATTTTTTATATGTATTTGATTTTTTAAATGAATTAATTTTTCCATAGTTAATGGATTAATTTCCTCATCATTCACATTTTTCTCGTTTTCATATATCAAATCTTCTGAATCTTGTAATATATTAAATGTAGCATCTGTAATAATATTAACAACTTTATCATAAATATTTTCTGATATATCTTCATTTGAAACTAATTCATCAATTGATGAATATATTTTAGAAAAATTTTCAAATTGTTGAATTGTTTTTTCATCATTGTTTAAAGTTTTAATATAATCAAATATTTTAAAATTGTCTTTTAAATCTTTCATTTTTGTTATATGAAATACACAATTTTCTGTATCTATTATATCCTGTATACTAATTGTTCTGTCAGTTGGTTGTATTTTTTCTTTCAATTTAAGTATTTCTTCACTTGTTTTAGGATATAGAAAATCAATAGCATCTTTTTTATCATATAAACATGTAAATATTTTATTATATTTTCCAATATTTTTATAATCATAAATTCCATTTTCTTTTAAATTTTTTAAATCTTCTTTAATATTTTTAAAGTCTGCATCCCAATTTTTTTTAAAATTTACAGGAGGCATTTTTTTATTCCATTCCACATTGTCCTTTTCGAATATATATTCAAAAAAGAACATAATACTTTTAATATCCAATTCATATTTTTCACTTTTAAATAATATAGTTAATTCATCAATTAAATTATTATTAGTGATACTATAGTGTTTTTTCAATTTTTCAATAAATAAATTAGCTTCCTCCTCTTTATTACTTAATTTTTCTTTTATTTTATTAAAATATTTTTTGTATTTATCATTTAATCCAATAATATCATTATTTTTCTTTAAATAATCTCCAATTTCATTTAATATATCATATGCTTTATCAAAACTTTTAGTTTCTTCTCCCGTTTTTTCAAAGTCATATATTACAGTAAAAAGTAAAAAATCTTTTACTTTATCAATTTTTTCAACTTTTTCTTTTAAATTTCCTATATCTTTAATTAATTGTCCTATTTTTCCTCCGTTATAATCTTCTATTTTATTATTGTGATTATTTTTTAATACTTCTATTATTCTTTCTATTATATCCTGATTATCTTCTTTGTAATATAATATAATATTATCTTTAGTATATTTCAATTTATTTATGTCTTCATTTATTTTATCATTCGTTTTTTTCAAATCAGCATATTTATCATCAGGATTAAAAGCTGGCATTATTAACTTAATTAAAGTTAATCTTTGAATTATAAAAGATTTCTCATTTTTCAAGAATTCTTCAAGTTTTGATTTTTTGATTTTCCCATCAATATCGCCTTTTATATTATCTAATAAATGAATTATATTTTCATAATAATCTTCTTCATTTTTTTGGATTTTTCCTTTTTCATATAATTTATATAATAATGAAATTTTTAAATTATTAACTGAAAAAAATTCATCCTTTTTAAATAAATTTTTTGAGATTAATTCTTTTAAAAATTCATTTTTAATTTTTTCTTTTTGTTTTTCTTTTTCAGTCTTCTCATTCAAAATATCATTTTCCTCTCTTTTTTTATCTTTTCCTTCCAAACGATCTAATAAATTTATAATATTATCAATATCATTTTCATTTTCTAAATTATTTGAAAATTCATTAAAGATAAATTTCTTCATGTCATTAAAATCTACATCTTCTTCTTCTGTTATTTTATTTTCTTTCTTATCTGAATCGCTTTCATCTTCTTCTTCTTCTATTTTCATATCATTGTCCTCTTGATTAAAACATATATTTATGATTTCAATTAATATCAAAGGAACCACCCTTTTGTCTAATCTTTTTATTCTTTCATTTATAAATTCAAATTTTTTGACTTTAGTTTCGTAAGTATAACTAATAATAGCTATTTTTGCGACAATATGGACTGCTTCTTTTAATTTTTTTTCATCCAATAATCCTATTTCTTTACTTATAATAATATCATATTTTTTTTGTAATGAATTTAAAAATATATTTTTATTTTCTAGCTCTTTTACATTTATTAATTTTAATATAACATCAAAATTTTGAACATCTTTTATTTTTTCAATAAATTTTTCTATATATTCAATTATATTATCCTTAAATATTTTTTCGAAATTCATTCCCTTAAAATTATTAATAAATTCATTGTCTATTTTATTTAAATCTAATGAATCAAATATACTGCAATTAACTTTATTAGAATATTTTGGTTCGTTATAATAGGGATTATATTTCACTATAAAAGCTAATTTTTCAATATTTGTTAACTCCTCATTATTATTATATTTATTAATTAATTGATCTAAAAAAAATGCAAATTCATCTCTTTCATAATAACTTATAGCATCCTTTTTAATAGTAAACTTTGCATCTTTTTTCTCAAATATTTTTAAAACTAATAGATAATAATCATTAAATGCTTCTCTTAATTTATAGCAAATTTTAATATTATCCTGATTTGGTTCAAAATAGTAATTTAATGCATATTGCCAAAAACCATTGGTTAAATAAAGTAAAAATGTTTTTTCTTCATTACTAAACCTAATAATTGATTTAATATTATCAATCGCTTCAAATATACTCTTATTTTTTTCTCTGCTGATAATAGTGTCACTTTCTTCGTCTATATTAATTTTTTTAAATTTCAAATTGTCTAATTTAATGATTTTTGAATTATATTTCGTAAAAATTGTTTGTTTGTGTTTTTCTATTATAGTTAAAAAGGTTTCTATATCTCTAATATAATTTAATCCTTTTTCAAAAACTGAAAAATCTTTGTTTTCAATAGTATATTTTATAAATTGATTAAAAAAATCAAAATCTTGATTAATTGGATATTTGAAATGGGAATAATAAATAAGAAGAATATCAAATAAATTTTCTGGTTTTTTAGAATATAATTCATTTATAATTTTAGAAAAATCTTCCTGAGCAAAATAATTTAGATATGAAAGTATTATCCCATAAAATTGTATAAGATTATAATTATTACTTTCTATTATTGTATCAGCTTCAGATACAATTGATTTAAATTTGGATGTATAATCTTTCAATATAGGTTTTCTGTCCATATTTTTTTCATTATCTTTTGGATTTTCGTTGAATTTTTTAAAAATTTTCATCAATTCAGTACATAAATCTGTTTTTAGATAAATTTTGAGAAATAATTCAATCATAAAAGTAAAGCCTTTTTTCTTTGAATATATTTCTATAGTTTCTTTGTATAGCTCATCAATCATATCTTCTTCTCCATTATTTTTCAAACCCTTTATAAAAAATTCAATTATCTCATAATATTCTTTATTTTGAAGGATATTTCTTCTAATATCTATGTTTCTTTTCCCTGATTCTAACTTAACATCATATATAAAAGTATTTCCTTTGGAATCAAATGAAATGGAATATTCTTCATCATTTACTTCGAATTTCAAATCGAAACTATTTCCTTTTTTTCCTTTTCCTACTGATTTGTTAATTTTAAATATTTTATAATAATAATAACGGGGATTTTCATATAGTTCTTCTGTAAAAATGCATTCTGGTTTTAAATCACTTTTTTCAGGAACAACAAAATATATTTCTTTAGTATTTTCTTTTTCTTTCCTTGGATACGTTATAAAAAAGTATATTGACTTTGTTTCCATATAAATAACAAATTTTTGGATAAGATTTAATATTTTCAAATATTTAATAATTTGACAATAATACCTTAATAATAGTTTAGATAATTATTTTTATAAATTAATAATTGATATTTAACAAAAATATAATGCTTTTTTATTTAGAATTTTTAATTAAAATACTTTATTAAAAAAATATATTTTACATTCTTCATAAATTAAATAATAATAAAGATTATTAATCAATTTATAATATTGATATATTAAATAATAAATTAATTTATTTTTTAAACTTACAGAGTAATTGAATAAGATATTTTATTTAAATTTTTTTATTTATATATTTTTAAAAAGAAAAATAATATTTTTCTTAATTTAAATAATGAAAAATAATTTAAATATTATCATAATTTTAATTTATGAAATGGGGATTGGG
>JAJJKW010000597.1:0-16018 GCA_023805745.1 Isotricha sp. YL-2021b | reverse complement strand
CCCCAATCCCCAATCCCCAATCCCCAATCCCCAATCCCCAATCCCCAATCCCCAATAATTTCATCTAAAATCTAACCATAATAAATATATGATTATTTTATATTTTTAAATATTTTTTAATTATTTTCCAATTATAAAGTTAAAATAAATATTTAAAATTATTTTTTATTATATATTAATTTAAATGTCTTATTTATTACCTCATTTAGAAAATGGTTATGAAGTTGATCAAGCAATAATAAGTGAAGAAGATAAAGTAGTAGTAATTAGATTTGGACATGATTATGATCCTCAATGTATGAAAATGGATGAAATATTATATAAAGTTGCAGAAGATGTGAAAAATTTTGCAGTAATATATTTAGTTGATATAACAAAAGTACCAGATTTTAATCAAATGTATGAATTATATGATCCTTGTACAACAATGTTTTTTTATAGAAATAAACATATGTTAATTGATTCTGGAACTGGAAATAATAATAAAATTAATTGGGCTTTAGATGATAAACAAGATTTAATTGATATAATTGAATCTGTTTATAAAGGAGCAAGAAAAGGAAAAGGATTAGTTGTTTCTCCAAAAAATTTTGGAATTCAAAATAAATTTTAAATATTATTATCATAAATTATTAAAAATAATATAATTTATATATAAAAAGTATAAATTTATATTAATTTTTTATTTCTTTCTTTTATCATATTTTGAATAATATATAAATTTATTATGTATATTTTAATTAGAGAAAAAAAATAAAGTAAAATTTATTGAATATCTTTCACTATAAGTCCAGAACATCCAAATTCTGTTTTATAAAATTCTTTACTTTCTAAAATTTGTTCATTACTTATATATTTATTTGCCCATATTTCAAATCTAAACATAATTTTTTTATCAAGATTAGATTTATCAACAAATCTAATTCCATTAATAAATTCAGAACTTAATAAAGTTTCTCCTAATAAACCTAACATTAATTTATTCCAATATTTTATAGCAATAGAATAAAATTTATTTATTTCGTTATTATTTTTAACAAAATAATCCATTGTAAAAACATGACCTGCTTTATTTTTATTATCTTCCCATTCGGGTTTAATTCCTTTTTCAAAAATATTAAAAGCAATAATTCTTTTTTTATCTTCAAAAAAACTATATTTTATTATAAAATTTTTTAATTTACTATTTTATTTTTTCACCATCATAAAAAAGTTCTGAAGGAGAATTTCCAGGATATAAATTCCAAAATTGCCAAAAATCAATTATATTATCAAAAGTAAATATAGGTTTTATTAATTCAGAATAATTTGCAACTTTATCTTTCATTTCATAATTTTCCCAAAATGTCCATTCTCTTTCTAATTTTACTTTATTATATTCTATTATTTCTTTTTCTTCTATTTTATTTTCTTTTTCTTCCATTAATAAATAAAATCCTATTTTAAAAAATTTTTTTAATTAATTCTCTTCATTAATTATTTAAAAGATTGTTTTTAATTTAAAAAAAAATATTATTTTTAATTCATAAAAATATAATTATTTTTAAGTATTTTTTAATTATTTTGAATTTAATTTTTAACAATCGTTTTTATGTAAATAAAAAAAAATTAGATATTTAAATATATTAAATTATTTACGAATCCCAATTTTTTAACTTTTCTAAAGCTTTATTTTTTTCTAAATTTTTTGAAAAATTGGTTGTAAGAAAACTTTGATGATTTTGAGGAAATTTTAAAAACTTTTCTTGTTCATTTTTTCCTAAAATATCACCAAAAAATTTTAATTCTTTTTTATAATAATGACTTAAAGGATATTTTTCTCTTCTAAAATTTATCCTACGTTCATTATTAGAATTAGACCCAAAATTAAAAAAATTAGTATTTAATTTATCATTTGATAATTGAGTTAAATTAAATTTATCTTTAGAAGGAAATTTCAAATCAGAAAATAAAGAATTATTTTGATTAAAATTAATAGTAGAATTTCTATAAGAAGAAATTGTAGTATCTACTTTAGGTTCAGGAGAAATATTTCCTGTATAAAAAGTTGAATTATTACCAAAACTTTTATAAGGAATATAATTTTTATTTCTATTTTCATTATTAATTGAATCTATTGAATTTATTTCTTTTAGAAGTTCTTTATATTTTATTGCATTTTTCCCATTCATAGAATTAAAATCAAATGAATATTTATTTTTCTTTCTTTTTGATTTATAATACATTTGTTCAAAAGAATCATAAATATATTTTTTTTCTTCTTTTTGTTTAGATTTATTTTCACTATATTGAAGAAGAGAATTAATTGAATTAAAAGTATCATTTGAAAAAAATTGATTTGAATTATATTTTGAATTGTCTTTTTCTTTTATATAATTATGCTCCATTTCAATATCAAAAATATTTGCATCTTTTACAGTTGGTTCATATTGTTCATTTTCTTCATTTTCATTTTCTTGATTTTTAACTTCATTTTCGTCATTTTTATTATCTTGATTTTTTACTTCATTTTCTTCATTTTCATTTTCCATTAAAAAAAATATTATGAAATTAACATACAAAATAAATTAATAATTAAATTTTATTTTAAATATTTATTCAAATTACTCAAAAAAAGTTATGATTCATAATATTACGATAAAATTCAATACTAAAATTTCTTTTTATTCAAATCTAAATAAGTTTTACTATATATATTGTTTTTTATATTTTTTGTTTTTCCTAATTTATTTACTAAAGCCTCACTAAAAATAATTCTTTCTGTATTTGAATTATTTCTTGAAATTGAATTAGAATTTTTTTGAAAATGTTTAAATCCTTTTATTGGGATTCCTTTAATATTTTTATTAGAAAAAACAGTATTAAATTTATTTTTATTTTTTTCATTATTATGTGAATTAAAATTATTATAACTTTTAAAAATATTATTATCAGGACTTAGAGATAAAATATTAAAATTCATATTTCTTTTTGTAATATTTGAATTAATATTTTGATGGTTTGAATGATGATGATGTAAAACTTCTCTATTAAAAATATTTTTAATATTTTTTATTCCATTAATATTAGTTTTTTCTTTATTTTCTTTTTTATTATTTATATTATTAGAAGAAGTTAAATATTTTTTATTGGAAGGAAGTGACATAGAAGACTTTTTATTTGTATTCATATTTTTCTTTTTGTTTTTTTTTATTAAATTTAAATCACTTTGATGATATTTTCTAAAAAAATCTCTTTCACTAATTGGAATAGAAATTTCTTTTAATTTAGAATTTTTTTGACTAATATTATTACTTTTTTCTTTACTATTACTTTGAGATATTGAAGATTTTTGATACATTTTCTCTAATTTTTTTCCTATTATTGGATTTGAATTCATTTTTTTATGATTATAAGAGGATATTTGATTATTAATAGATGATGATGAAGATGGGGATAAATGTTTAATATTTTTTTTAATTACATTATTTATTTTACTTTTGGATATTGAAGATTTATTTATTGGAGAAAAAGTTTTTATATTTCTTTTCATTGAATTATTCTTATTTGAAGAATTTAAATTTTTTTTTTTTTTTTCTTTAAAAATTTTTATAATATATTCTTTATTATTATTTGTAAATAAACTTTGAATAAATTTTGGTTTTTTATCTGAATAATTTGAAGGATTTAAATTCTTATTTTTTATTTTTCTTGAAGTAACATTAATTGTAGTATTATAATTTTGATTATTATTATTAATATTTTTTAAATCAATATCAATAGTTGTTGAAGAAACTTTTGTATTTTTCATTCCATTTGAAGTAGTATTATTTACATTAAACAAAGTGTTTTTTCTTTGATTCATATTATTACTTGAACTATTATTATAACCTCCATTTAAATATCTATTATAATTTCTTCCTTTTATTTTAGAATTGATAATATTAAAATTTAAATTAATTCCAATTTTTTTTATATTTACATCTTTCATTTTTTTTAAAGTAGTATTAGTAATTTTCCTTTCATTATTTAATTTTTTATTATTTTCAGCTTTAGTAATTTTATTAATAATATTTTCTAAACTGATATTTTTAGAATCATTTTCTTTTCCTTTAACACCAAAAAATTTTTTAATTCCACTAGTATCAGTTTGATCTAAAATTGAATCTAAAGCCTGTCCATTGAAAAATTTTTCATTATATAATGTTTCTTTGATTAAACCTTTTTTAATTTTTTCTTTTTTATCCTCTAAATCTTGTTGATTATCAATGACTCTTTGTTTTCTTTGAATATTTTTATAAATATATTTACTTTCAGGTAAAATTACATAATTAGGAAAAATTACAGAACAACTATCATAATATTCAAATATTTTTGGAAGAAAATTTTTACATTCTAAAGTTTTATAAGATCTTTGTAAAAATTCAGAATAATCACCTTCTATTAAATAATCTTTAAATTCTGCTACTATATGAGTATTTTCATTACAAATTATTTCATTTATTATTTTTATATTATAATAATCCTTGTCTTTAGAATATTTTTTATGAAATTTTTTAAAAATTAGTTTTTCTAATGTTATCATTGAAGATATTTTCTTGTGAATTAAATTTTGTATTTTTTTTAATATTTTTAATTCTTTATTATTTTGGTTTATAGAGTTTGAGTTTTCTAAATTATTTGAATTATCATAACTTGTTTGAATTGATTGAATTCTTTCATATGAAAATGATAATGATTTACTTTCCATTTTATTAATTTTATTTAATTATTTATTTTGAATTTTTTTTCAAAATTATTTAGTTTGAAAAAAAACATCAATTTAATTAAAAGAATTAATTTAAAAAAATATTAAATCCCTTTTAAATATTAATAATGTTTTATATTTATTATTTTTTTTAAAAATTAAAAAAAGTGAAAAATAATATTCGATAAATAAAAGTAAAAAATATTCAAATAATATTTATTTCCTTATTTTTAATATTCATGGTGAATATTCATTATACTAATATAATATAACTTATTAATATTATACCATTTTTTTTATTTCATAAATTATTTGTTTAATATTCTTAGGATTTATATAAATGTATTATAAGTGGAAAAGTTGATTCATTATTAAAAGAAATCTATTTAATCTTCATCCTAAATTAATCAAACTTTGAATTGAAATTAAATTTATAATAATTATGATTTGTTCATATCATTTTGAAAATAAATTTATATATTTCCAATATGTTTAAATATCACAGATAGATTTTATTCTCCAAAATCATAACATTTAAATAGAATTTTGTTTTAATAAAGAAAATAATTATGTCTTTTTTTTTAATCGTTTTTAATTATTAAACTTTTGATTTAATTCAAGACTTTATAAATATTTCTTATGTAATCAATTCACAAACTTCTAAAGTACAAATTAAGATTATTATAACTTCAATTAATATTTGAATGAGAAGAGCTAAAATTGAAATATTTATTGTATTTATTCCTAAAACTAATTTAAATTATCATAAATTCAGTATTTTATTAACAATCATTAAATAATATACAAAATAAAATTGATATTTTTACTTGTTTTATAATTTTCGATATAAACATTTAAAAGGAAAAGAAATTATATTTCAAACGAAACTTGTTTTTCCCAAATTGTTACATTTTAATTCATTTACTAAAGATAATTATTTATCTGAAATTAATTTTCCAGTCTATTTTTCAAAGTTGATCTTTTTTTGAGTTTAAAATTCCTTTTTTTAATAATAATTCTTTAAAAAAAAAAATAAAACAATTCAAATTAAAAATTTATATGAATTTTATTTACATTAATATATTGTTTATTTTTGTAATTAATTCCCTATTTCTCAAATTAATGAATTTTTAAAAAACAATAAAATTAATATTAATTTATAAACATTTTTCAAAAAAGGTTTTCATATATTTTAAACAATCTTTCAATCTAGCAATTAAACTTTTTCCTTTTACTTTTTTTTTTTAATTTTTCCATAATAAACTCTTTTTGGAAATCAATGAATAATTTAATGCTTTTTTCAGTTTCATTTAAAAAAATTATTTTCTTAATTTTATCATTACTGTTATTTAACCATTCATTTTGAATTACATCTTTATAACCAAATCTATCATTTGGCTCAAGTTCAATTAATTTTTTAAGAAAATCCAAACATTCATTATTATAAAAATATTTTCCTTTTTCTTTTTTTTTTTCTTCTTCAATTTTTTTTAATCCATTTTTAATCTGTTTTTCACATTCTGTTCTAGTAAATTGACATTTATTTTTAGAAAGTAAATTTTCTTCAAAAACCATTGTATAAAAAATACATCCTAAAGCAAAAATATCATTTTTACCTGCATTTAAAAAAGAAATTTCTTTATCAAAACATTCTATTGGAGAATATTCATCAGTTCCTGAAGAAACTTTTATTGTTTTTTGATTTTTTGCTATACTTTTTGTTAAAGAAAAATCACATAATTTTAAATTATAATTATCACCTATTAATATATTTCCAGGTTTTATATCTCCGTGAATTAAATTATTTGTATATAAAAAAAATAGTCCATTGATAATTTGTAATAAAAAAAATTTTATTGTATATTCTGACATCATTAAATGTAAACCATCTTTATTAATTGTTAATTTTAAAATATTATGTTTTTGAAAATGAGTAATAAATACATTTAAATCTCTATATTTTGCTTTTTCCATTATAATAGCAAAAATTGAATAATATTTGTTTCCAATTTGATATGGAAAAGTCGTTGCATAATTGGTTTTAATTATATTTTTATTAGATAAATTTTTTGATAAATTTAGTTCTTGTCTTATATAAATTTCATTAGTTGTTTCTTTGTTTTTTTCTTTACTACTTTTTTTGATTGGAATAATTTTAATTGCATATGATTTTTTTTGCTGTCCATTAAAATACATTTCATAAACATATCCATAAGAACCATGCCCTAAATTATTAGTAATTATAATTTTTTTTTTTGGAGCTCTTAAACATAAATTTTCTATTAATTTTTGGCAAAAGTCTTCATATGGAACTTTAAAATCTTTGAATTCAATATATTTTAGAATTTGAGATTCCATTTTTTTATTATAAAAAAACAATTCAAATTCCCTATTTTGTATTTTTTTTAAATAAATATATTAATTACTATATTTAAATTTTTTTTTAATTAAAATTATTAGCAGGAACATAATCGAAAAATTCTTCAATTTCATTTGCTCTGACTTTTCTTCTTTTTAATTTCATTATATGATTAATAATAATTATTAGAGAAATAATAATAATTATAAATATACAAATTATAGTATAAGTAAAATTAAAAGAACTTTTTTTAGTATTTGTATAAAATCCAATTAATTTATTATCAGGGTCAAATACCATTTCATATTTTTTCATAAAAATTCTTCCTAAAGTCCATTCATTAAAACCAATATTTTCATTGAAACCAATCAAAAGATAAAATTTTTCATCTTTTTCATAAAATAAATCTTCATAGGTTAAATTAAAAGTGAAATTAAATTCTCTATGAAAAAAAGAAATGGTAGGAAGTAATTTAATATTTGTACTTTTATCACAATAAAAATAAACAAATCCAAATTTTCTTGTTAATTTAAAACAATTATTAGTTTTATTTAATTTTTTTAAAAATAATTTTTTATATTCATTTGTTCCTCTTATTAATCCATTTTCAATAACAAAAATAGCAAATTTATTTTCACTAGTATCTAAAATATCACCATATTTAATTTCATCAAATTGTATTTTCCAATCTTTATTATAATTAATTTCAACTTTAGTGAATTTTAAAAAATTTTCATCATAATTTTTATTATATTTATGAGGATAATCTCCAATTAATAATTCACCTTCATTTTCATTTAAATATTTAATTATCCAAATTGATGAAGAAATCAATTTTTTTTCAAATAAAACTTTAACAAAATTTAAATCTTCATCATTTCTTCCTTTCAATAAATTTAATCCTAATAAACCTGAACATTCACCATCATAATCATTTATTAAAAAAGGAATTTCTTTGTAAACTTTTTTTTTTTCTTTTTCATTATAAAATATAAAATTTTCTTTTGCTAAATATCCCCCTTTGTAATTATTATAATAATAACTTTTTCTTTCATTTGAAACTAAAGAACTTGTTGATGAAGAAATATTTGAATATATTCCATTTGTTTTTGTTTGTGTATTTGCTATTATAAAATGATAATAATATGTCGCTATTCTTAATGTTATTTTTTGAGGTGGTTCTCCAATAAAAAATTCTGCCATTTCAAAATTATTTATTCTTGAATCAATATATGTTAAATCTTCTTTTATTGGATTTTCTTTTGTTTTAAATGGAATCTTTATTATTGAGAATATTTGGGAATATAAGAATATGAATATAAATATAAATAATTTTAACATTTTTTTTAATTAAATAGTTTTTTTATAAAAAATATATTAATAATTTTTTTTTCAAAAAAATTTTAAATTCTGAAAATAAATAAAATATAAAATTATTGTTTAAATGAATTATTATCCATTAATTTTAAAGCAGAAACTTTCAATAAAGCATCTTTAGGAGAAATATTTCCTTCATTAAGTTCTTTTTCTATTTTTTCCAAAGGTTTTTGATAATCAGGTAATTCATCTTTAAAAGTGTGAATTTTATTTAAAACTTCATTTTTTTGATTTGAATATTTTTTTTGATTTATTATTTTTTTCCAATTTTTTTTGTATTCTTTAAATTTATCTTTATCAGAAATTTCCATATGATTAATTTCTTCAATTATATTATTAAAAATCATTTCATCTTGAGGATTTATTTCAACTATTTTATCAATACCACTTTCACTTTGATTACTCTTTATACTTAATTTTTTTTGAAATGATTTTTTTATTTCATCATTATCTTTAATATTTTCTTCATTTTTTTTATCATCACTATCCAAATCATCAATACTATCTTTACTTTTCAAACTACTTTTTCTTTGAAGAGAGTTTCTTAATTCAATAAATATTTGACTTTTTAATAAAATTGAATTATTTTCATCTATTTTATTTAAATAATAATTTTTTGCATTTTCTATTTCTTCTATTAATTTTTGTTTTTCTTCATTAAATTTTTTTTCTTCTCCTTCATTCACTTTATTTGTTTTTTTTTCAATTTCTTTTTTTATTTTATCTAGTTCTTTAATTTTATGTTGAACATTATTTTCTGAATCTAATTTTCGAATTTGAGTTTCATATTTTTTTGCTTCTTCTTCAGTAAAAATTTTATTTCTTTTACAATTATTTATAAATTGAATTAATGAATTTTTTTTCTGAACATATAAATGATAGTGTTTGTCAAAATTATCATGTTCTGAAATAGTTTTAGCAATCTTTTCTTTTATTTTAATATATTCATTATTTATCATACCTTTTTCATCTAATTCAAATCCATTTGAGTAATTACATTCAATTTCTTTTTTTGAAATAATTTTAAATAATTTTAACTTTATTTCAAATCCCTCATTATAAAATGTTATCATTAAATCAGACATTTCCATTAAATCTTTGTTTTCTTTCTTTAATTTGTTGATATTAATTTTATATAAACATATATATTCATATTTTTCAGGAAAATATTCTTTTGTTTTATTATATTTTATACCAATTTTCATTTCGGAAGACAATTTCATAAATTGCTTTTGTGGAATTTTAATTGAATAATTTTTCTCATAAATATTTTTTAAATTTGATTCATAAATTTCTTTATTTTCATTAAAAATTTTAAAATTAATGAAATCATTCATATTTACAATTTTTTTCAAATTTTTAAGAGGAAATTGTTTATTTATAAAGCAATTATATAAACCTGCACCAATACTATAACATTCATCAATTAAAATAGTTTTAAACAATTTTTTTTTTTTTTGATAACAGTTTTCAATAACAGATTGAAGAGCTGGAATTCTCATTAATTCACCTGCCATTTCAATTTTAATTGGATTTGAATTTTCTTTCAAAATAGATTCAATAAATTCTTTAAATGCCATTTTTATTGTTTCAATATGTCCTGATATTAAATGTTCAAAATGCTCTCTAGAAATTTCAAATTTTAAATCATTATTATTATAAAAACAATCTACTGAAATTATAGTACTATCATTAACTGTAAGAACTTTTCTTGCTTTTTGAACAGCATCTAATAATAGTTTTTTATGTGATTTAACTTGTAATTCAAATTCTTTATCATCATCTTTAATTGAATTTTGAATTTTAAAATTTTCCAAACTTTTTTCAATAAGAATTTTATCAAAATTTCTTCCTCCTATTGAAGATAATGTTTGAACTCTAATAATTTCAAATTGATCATAATTAAAAGCAGAATAAATAAAACTTGTTTTTGAATGTCCAATATCTACAAAAATAACATATTGAGTTTTACTATTTTTTAAATTATTAACATCAAACATATCTCTATATTTAGAATAACCATAATAAGTTGTTATTGCTGTTGATTCATTTATTATATTTATATTTTTCATACCAATTCCTTCAGCTATAGTTTTTAATATTTTTTTTTGATAAAAAGTAAAATAATCAGGAACACTAAAAGTTACAGTATCATATTGAAATTCTTGATTTTCAAAAAAATATTTATTTATTAAAGATAAATAATCTGATAATAAAATATATGAATCACAAGTTTCATTGTTATATATATTCATTTTTTTTTTTTCTTTGTTATATGAAAAATCATTTAAATAATTAAATTCTTTAACATCAATTTCATTAACTTTATTATTATTAATAAAAAGACACATTAATCTTGGTAAATTTAAAAATGATGTTTTATAACATTGTTTCATTTTTGAATTTGAAGTTTCTCCATATAATCTATTTGTATTTGTATAACATATTTGAGAAGGAATTGTTCTTGATGCTACATCACTTAATAATACTTCTGTTGTAAATTTACCATTTATATTAAGACATCTTGAATATACTGTATTCATTGTTCCTATATTTATTCCTAAACTTATTAAATCTTTATTTTCTTCCTTTGAAGAAGTCATTTTTTAATAAATATTAACTAAGAAATAGGCTTTTTATTTTTAAATAATTAAAAATGGTGTTTGATTAAATTTAAATTTTTTAATTTAAATATTTTAATTTATTTATTTATTTATATTTTGTTAATTAAACATTTCATAATTTTTTAAAATGATAATTAAGAATTCAAAACATTTTCTACCATTTTTTGTCCATAATTAATAAGTTTTCCAATATTTTCATCATTATTATAATAAATGGGTTTTTTTAAATTTTCAATAATATTTTGAACAACATTAGTATTAATTAAATTTTTAATATTTTTTCCATAAGCTTTACAAAAATCTCCAATTAATCCTAA
Organism: Isotricha sp. YL-2021b; assembly: GCA_023805745.1. Classification (NCBI taxonomy): domain Eukaryota; phylum Ciliophora; class Litostomatea; order Vestibuliferida; family Isotrichidae; genus Isotricha; species Isotricha sp. YL-2021b. The sequence goes on along the minus strand of JAJJKW010000597.1, from coordinate 4,615 downwards.
AGAACTTTTTAATATTTCAACAGAAATACATTTTTGATCTAAACAAATAGTATTGATAAAAGTAAAAATAGGAGCTACATAAATTGTAAATTCATCTTGTTTATTAATATCAGTTATAGAATTAAAAATACAAGTTAAAGTTTCAATAATATGTTCTCTTAAATCTTGAAAATATTCTATATTTTCAGAATCATCATTATTTTGAATATTCATTGCAGCTTGTAAAGCAGAACCTAATAAATTCATAATAGAATTATAATAAGGAAAAATTTCATTTGGACAACAATAAAATAAATCACTAATAATATTAAATGCATGTGGTTTTAAAGATTTATCAATTTCTGGACTAGATAATATTTGAAGAATACCTGGGAAAAAAAAACTTATATATTTTGAAAATAAATTACTTAAACTTCTTATTATATCACTCATACAATGTATACTTGCTCTACATAAAGAAGAATCTTGAGTTGAATTTAATCCAATTGATAAATATTGTGTAAAATCTTGCATTAAACTATCAAATTTTTGTTCTAAAGACAATGCAATTGAACCAATTAAAGTCATTGCTTCATCAAAAATATTATTTCTTTGTTTAAATGTTGTTATAATATTTTGATATAATTGAACTAAATCAGAATCATCTATTCCACCATATAGAATAAAAGAAGATAATGTTGTTATAATATATATTTGATAATCATTTCTCATATTTTCATCGGTAAAAATTTTAGGGTCTAAAGTTTTTTGATACATTTGAAATAATAATTTAAAATTAGTTACTATTATATTTGAAACATCTTTTGCTGAATGTTCAGCTAAAGTTCCAATAGTAAAAAAGCAACCTAAAGAAACATTATTTTCAATATTATAACTTCCATTTTGAGTTGCTAAGGTTAATAAAGTATTCATTAATCTTTGAGAATAAGGACTTAATACATTTGTATTTAAATCATTTGGAATTATTTTAATTAAGGAATTTAATCCATTACATAAATTTACACAAACTTTTCTTTTCATTTTTGGTAAAAGAGATAAAATTAATTCAATTAATTTTCCATAAGTATTTTTTTTATCATTTAATAAATCTAAACCATAAGAATCACAAATTCTTTCAATTGTCCAAGCTGAAACTTCTTTTAAATGATCTGGGGTTTTTTCATCACATAAAAAATTACTAATCATTTCTAAAGATTGATTAACTGTAATAAATAATTGAGAATGATGTTGAGTTTCTAAAATAGAAGCAAAAGCAAATAAAGACATATTAGTTAAATCAGCATTATTTTGATTTATATTATCTCCAATAAATTTTAAAATATTTTCAATAAATTGATATTGACAACATTGAGAAAATAAACTTAATAAACTTCCTGAAGCTTTTCTTAAAGTCCATTCATCAGAATTATAATCAGTTGATTTTAAATGTTCAAATAATATTGGAAGTAATTCTGGATATGCTTTTTCACTAAAATTTAAATTATTTAAATTTCCTTTTTTTATCCTATATGATTCTATATCTCCTATTGAACACCATATTTCATATGCTAAAATTGCATTATCTTTTGTATCTTTTAACATTATTGTTTTTGTTACTTCTAATAATTCATTAAAATAATTATTAAAATTATCATAATATAATCTTATTAATTCTAAAAAAATTGATAAAGCATCATTTCTTATTTTTTCATTTGAATTAACTAAAGATGATTTAATTAAATCAAAAAAAACAATTTTTTGTGAATCATTAGTAACAAAAGCTGAAATAAAAGGAATAAAATTTAAAATAGCATTTAAAGTATTATCACATAATTGAATATTAAGATTATCTTTTTTTAAAATAGTATAAAAACAATTTAAAATTTTAGCAATAGTATCTTGTGGAATATCATTAGGAGAAATTTCAGTAAAAATAAAACCTAAAGTAGTAACAGAAGCAAGTTGAATATATAAATTTTCATTTTGAGAAGTATTAACTAAAGTATCAAATATATCTAACCATTGTTTATTTGGTATTTCAAATTTACAAATTGAAGCAATTGCATTTCCCGCTGCTTTTCTTATATCAATATCTTGACTTGCTAAAGATGATAAAACATGATTTTTTATTTGTGTTTTATCTTTTATATCTAAATTTAAATATTTTTGAGTATATTCATTTTTTGATATTATATTCTTTATTAATGTTGCTGAGATTTGACGTACTTTTTTCTCTTCTTGTTCATTTGATATTTTTGATGATATATTTATTAAAAATTCACTTAAATTTTCAGAGGCTAATCTTGTTATTTGAGATTCTGCTTCTTTACGTAATGAATCATTACCACTTAATGCATTTTGAAGAATTTGGGATAAAGGATCTTGAGGTTGATTGTTCATTTTTTTTTAAATTTTATTTTTTTTTTGATTGAATTTATATTTTTTTTTTTATGTATTTATATTTATTTATTTGTTTAGGTCTTTTAATTTTTTTAATTTAAATTTTATTTTTTTATCTTTTAGGGAATTAGGGGATTAATTATTTATTTATTTTTTTTTCTTTTATTTTCTTTTATTTTTTTTTATTTTTTAAAATATAAAATATTAATTTAAATGAAAATTCAATTAAAAAATTTTAAAGATTTTAAAATACAAATTTTTAATAACTTAATCTTAATTCTATTATAAGTTTCAATTATTTAGAATGACTTAAGAAAATTATATTTTTATTTCTTTTATTTATATAATTAAATCACTATATATAACCGTTTATGAATTAATACTTATTCTATATATATTGAAATATTAATAAGTAAAATTAATATTAATCTCTATAATAATTATACTAAATTATCAAGATATAAAAATTATCCTATAAAAATATTTAACAATAATTCACAATCCAAAAAAAAACAAATTTATAAATAAACATATATTGTTCATAACAACTTACCATTCCCCATCTTTGTTCTCTTAATTTTCTCACAATATTAAAAACTGAAAAGAAAGGTTTTATATCATTATCATAATTTACTAATTTAAAGAAAGAAAGGCATTTAATTATATTAAAAATTGCAATTAAAGTTCCAGTTCTTCCAGTTCCTGCAGAACAATGAATTAAAACAGGATTTTTTTCATATATTTTTCTACTTTCTGCTATACATTCTATAATATATTTTACTGTTTGAAAACCTAAATTTTCATCTGGAAAAGAATAATCTGGCCAATTTAACATTTGAATATGAATGAAACTTTTAATTTCATTATTATATTTTATTTCAATTTCTCTTTTTATTATATTATTACAAAATAATCTTTCTTCTTTAATAATTTTAATATATAAATTATCTTCTATTTCTTCTTCTAAATTAATATTTTTAGGTAGGTAATATTCACATTTTTTTCTTCCTTCTTCTTCAAAAGAACATAACATAATAATTAATTTAATATTATTGAAAAAAATCATTTTATAAAATTTTCCAATAGAATTTTTGACTGGAGCTTGAGCAGCTATAAAACATTTTTCATCATTAATAATAGGTCCATTAATATAACTTGCATTTATATACCAATCATTTTGGTTTTTTTTTTCATATAAATTTATATTTGTTTGATATGGAACATAATTAAAATTATAAGGTAAAATATCTGAGTAACGATTATTATTTCTTTTTAAATTTTTTAATATTTCAATTTGATTATTTTTATGATTCTCAGTTTCTGTGATTAATTTTATTATTTTAAATTCACCTTCTAAATTTCTGTTATTTAATATATTTTCATAGGATAAATTTTCTTCATTCAAAAAAATACTTTTTGAAATTTTTAAAATTTCTGGATTTGAATATAAATATTTAATTGATATGTCTTTTATGTAATTTTCTCCTTCCATGTAATTTAATAATTCATTTAAAAAATGATTTTTTTTTGTTATTAAAATATCTCTTTCATTTTCATTTATTTTTTCTTTAATTGATTGAGCAGTTAAATCTAAATTATATTTTTCAATTACATTTCTTAATTCTATTTCTTTTTTATTTTCTTCATTTATTTCTTCTATTTCATCAATAGAAATTGTTAAATTTTTGAAATTCTGTAAACGATTAAATGACATTTTTTTTATTATTTTTTTATTATTTTTACCTTTTTTTATATTTAATAATATAATCAATAATATTAATAATAGAAATGGTAATTGATTTTATTTTATAATACAAATATATTTAATGATGAATATTATTTTATAAATTTTTTTTTGTAAATATCTTCTAAATTTTGTTTTTGTTTTTTTTTGTTTTGAAAAAAAGGTTTTTTTTACAGTTATATAAATATTAAATTAATTATTTTTTTTAATTGATTAAAAGAGTTAATTGACTAAAAAATAAAATTAATTTTTATTTTATTATTATTTTTTAATTAGAGTCAGAATCATCATCTGAATCCAAAATAGAATTAGATTTATTATTATTATTGATATTATTATAATTTAAGTCTGTTTTATTATTTTCATCATTTTGAGATAGTAATCCTTTTGAAATCAAAGAATTTTTAGAAATATTTGTTTTTAATTCGAAATTTTCATTATTATTTGATTTATTTGAATCAGAAGAATTGTTTCTAATTTTACTATTATTTT